>JAFVLL020028644.1:0-32405 GCA_021397915.2 Tor tambroides | reverse complement strand
TCACTAACACAGATTTAGACAGATTTGTGAACAATATTTGAGAGAAATAGGCCTTTTCTGTACATAGAAAAAGTCTTAGATCTTTGAGTTCAGCTTATGAAAAATGGGGGCAAAAACAAAAGTGTTGCGTTTATATTTTTGTTCAGTGTATACACACACAGACACACATACATACATACATACATATATATATATAAATATATATATATATATATATATATATATATACAAACCAAAATTTATTCAGACACCTTCAACATTTCTCACATTATCACAGTTTATTTGCTATAGTTTAGAAATGGTAATAAAATATGACAAGAACTCAAGAGTTAAAACTGTCAGAACAAATTCATTTTGATGTCAGATAACTTTGATAGAAAGGTATGCAACAAAACATAGTCAGGTCAAAGTGTCAAATCCAATTTTTGGTCCCAAATTTTTCTTAATTGTACTGGTAGTCCACTGTATGAAGAATTTTTGGGTATGTCACAGTTTACTTTATTTTGCTATCCTCACTTACATGAATGAACTGCACCCACTAGTAAAAAAAAAAATATATCAAAAATTAGGCCTATATCTGGTGTCTGAATAATTATTGGTTTGACTGTATATATATACACATGTACATGTAATAAAAACGGCTGTTTTTCTATTATTATATATAACTATTATTTTTATCTGCATGAATTGTTCTCTTATTAACTTCATTCCCTAGCCTTTTTTCCCCAGGTATGCTAACAATCACAGATACGTTACATACAGTACGACGTACTCATCTCATCCCAATCTCATTGGACTTCCAAACCACTATGGTTTTATTATAATACATTTCCCAAAAACACAAGGTAATACCACAGCAGTTTTGTAAATAACGTTAAAAACATTGCATTAGCACTTCTAAAAAATTGTGTTTACGTTTAACTCAGCGTCTTGCCTATTTCGTTTCTTCAAGTCCTAATTTTAATGTCCGCAGCAGATGCTGATTTACAGGCGCGAGAGAGGGTTTACTCTATCCGTTACCTGCGTGCCAGGGTCCATTTGTGCGTGTGCTTCTCCGTGCACATGCTCGTTGATCCCGCTTACTAAGACGCGACGCTCCCTCTAATAGCTCAGTACGACCGGTGGACAGGCAAAGCGACGGCGCAGCGGTGAAGAGAATATTTTAATATATTGCTGTACGAGTCCGGTTAAATACGGCGTAAAGATGTCTTGTTTGACACTGACGAGAGCAGGCACGCAGAAGCGCTCGCAGGTTGTTCCAAATATAGCGCTTGGCCTGTGTGATATGCGCGCGGCCGACCATTCCTTCGTGAAGGATCCAAAATTAACTTTACGCCACTCCTTCCAAAGGCCAGCTAAGACATTTCTTCGATATTGCTTGGAATATGTGACCCTGCACCACAAAACCAGTCATAAGGGTCAATTTTTTGAAATTGAGGTTTATGCAGCATCTGAAAGCTGAATAAATAAGCTTTCCATTGTTTGTTAGGACAGGAGAATATTTGTCTAAGATACAGCTGTTTGAAAATCTGGAATCTGAGGGTGCAAAAAATCAAAATATTGAGAAAATCACCTTTAAATTTGTCCAAATGAAGTTCTTAGCAATGTATATTACTAATGAAAAATGAAGTTTTGATATATTTACAGTAGGAAATTTACAAAATATCTTCATGGAACATGATCTTTACTTAATATCCTAATGATTTTTGGCATAGAAGAACAATCGATAATTTTGACCCATACAATGTATTGCTATTGCTACAAATATAACCATGCAACATAAGACTGGTTTTGTTAAATTACAGTTCAGTGCAGAGTTATTATCATTAACTGAACATTCATTGAAATAAAAAAAATATATAAAATAATAAAATATCTTCAAAATATTAACACAACTGTAATAATATATCAGTGGTTAAACTCTGGTTTAAGGTAATATACAATCTGCATGCTTGAAGGGATAGTTCACCCAAAAATGAAAATTCTGTCATTAATTATTCATCCTCATGTCGTTCCAAAAAAGTAAGACCTTCGTTCATCTTCGGAACACAGATTAAGATATTTTTTATCTTTCTGAGCCTCCATAGACAGAAACGAAACTGAAATGTCCCCAGGCCTAGAAACGTAGTAAGTACATCATTAAAATAATCCATGTGACATCAGGGGTTCAGCCGAAAAGAAAACCAAAAAATAAGGAGGTCAGAATGCTCTCAGATTTCATCAAAAATATCTTAATTTGTGTTCTGAAGATGAATGAAGGTCTTATGGGTTTGGAACAACATGAGGGCGAGTAATTAATGACAGAATTTTCATGTTTCATTTGTTGCATCACACTAAAAAAACTTCAATATTAAGAGAGATACAAAAGTCATGACTGAGATGAATATGTTTTTATTCTTTTCATTGTTGCAGCTGTATGTTCTTTTATTATTTCTATACAAAATGTACAAAACTGGGGCAGAAAAAATAGTTAACAGATGTTAGAAGCCATTAACAAATAATGGTGGATATGTAAAAGATCATTAAATCAGGTATTAAAGGGTGCTTTAACGTCCAAGTCTTAATAATATCATTTGCTAAATTACATTTAAAGAACAAAGTCAAAATTAAACTCATTAACAATGTCACGCAATGAACCCAGATCTATTAAATTAGCCTGTTCTGTAATATTTTACTACTTGAGGATATCAAAATATTGAGGATTGTTACTACAAACAGTTAACTACAGCAATCTATGATGAACGCTTTGTGGATGAGGTATGGCATCAACTATCTGACCATTACAATCTCACTAAATTGTATAACTGACCTTGCAAAACTGATCCCTTTGTGTTTTTCTCCAACCTTCCTTTCTGAACCAAAGCAAACAAAACCAGGCTTAAATTCAAACTATTTCCGCACTTGAAAATAAAGGCTTTCACAGGAAGGAACTTGAAAACAAAACAGTCCTCCTCAGGACATTGGCATGTTGCGCAAAACCATGCAAACTATTCAAAACGAGAACACGCACTTCCGCGCATAACAGCAGACCCTTTTGTTAACTTATGTAACTACTTACCATTATTTTTGCTTGGATGCTTTGGAGGTTTCACATAACGTCTAAAACCAACCAAACTAACCCATCCGGTAAGCGAAAGAAAAGAAAGGCTGTTCTTACTGCATTAGCACGCACTGCATCACACATCAAAATTCAAACTGTTAATCAGCAAATGCCACTTCTGTAATAAACCTCCTTTCAACCTTCTCCCAAACATACTGATATCCCTCCGCAACCCGGTTATAACCAACCCATACGGCTGGCTCATATACAACATTAAGGAAAACCAAGAGAGTTGACTGAGTATGTAAACTTTGCTGTTTTATTTTACTTTAAGACTCTTTTAGCCGGGCATGAGAAGAGATGGCGATTTCCCAAATGGGAAAGTCGTCTCTGGGCAACATCTTTGAAATGGTGGCATGGAGCTAAGATGGGGGTCTGAAAACATCACGCCTTCGCTAAACGGAGCAAACCCAAGCCACAGTGCTGTGAGACGAGCATACCATGGAGAGGAAAGAGGTGCCGAGCCATTGCGAGCTATTGCGCATTGAGAGAAACTGCCCGAGTGACTGTGACAGATCACTTCAGACACCAAACAGTCTTGTGGCTGGATGTCTGATGAGGGGTTTGAGTAGGAAAGAGCAGAGATGATGGAGCCCCAGAGACAAAGCACCATATTCTGATAGGACGAAGAGGTAGAACCCTGCTGATCTGGCTTCAAGCTGTCATTGGTCAGGACGCAGCAGTGGAGGTTTGAGGTTGGGCGCGGCATGTCCGGCAAGAGCTCGTGGAGAAGTGCTGGTGTCTGAATGGATGTGTGCTTTATCGGGTCCAAGTAAGTGCGGCTGGTATTGGGAAGACGGCCGAGCTGGTGGATGACGGCGGAAGAAGCGATGAGACCGGCTACGCTAGTCAAGTACAGGAGACCCAACATACAGGTAACCTGCAGGGAAGGTAAAGAACACAACAACTGGTTAAAGACAGCACTGCACGATTAACTGAAATAAAACTGAAATCGCAATGGCTCAGTGTGATTATTACATTGCAAAGGGTGTAATTTAGTTAAATAAATAAGCACTGAAGAGTTTCAGAGTGAAGCGCAGTACTGTGTTCATTTACAAGCAAGCAGCTCAAGATCCGGTGTTTTCAGTGTCTCGGTTCGCAGCAAATGCTACTCTGAGTTTGGGTCGCTTATAACATGCATTTGGCAATGCAATATGCGTCAACCATCTTCCCAACTTGTGAAGTGCTTATAAACAAGCCATTTTAAAAAAAAACAGAGGCTTTAAGGGCTCCCTACAGTTTTCTGCCAAAATTACTTTTTATATGATTTTAAAGTAAAGGTCAAGACATATCTATTCTCTCTGGCTTTTATTCATAGCTTGATTTATTGTGTAGATGTTGTAGAGCTGTGCAATTCAGTTTCGATTTCGGCTTCAAGCGATTATGAAAATACAATTATCGAGATAAAACGATTATTGCACCCCATTCTGCCCCCCTTCAAGCGGTGTGGTTTCGCTCCTCCTTAAAAGCCCAATTTCACATGAAAATCTGTAAAATCATGTAACATGACTTTCATAAAATGGGACGTGCTTGATTTATTAATGTTTATTTGATGTCATGTTTTTAAAAGCGCGAAAGAGAACTTGCGCTGTTCTGTGTATGCGCTCAGAGACGGAACAGAACACGGACAGGTGAAGTGAACGTTTAGCTTAAGCTGCGTGCCTAAACGGTCAAATACACGCAAAAATGTCTCAAAATGCGGCACTTGGAGATTAATCGTATAAACCTTCGTCAGTTATGTCTTAAATGAACGTAAACAGTTGAAAATTAAAATACGTGTGTAACAGTAAATTGGATCCGTGCAGCTCTTAAAGCGACAACAAGTAATATTCCTGCTGACGTCTCTGTGCTTAATATTAATCAAACAAAAAATACGAAGAGAAAAATCACTCACTGCTCTTGAATGAAGGACTTTTTAGCTTTAATAAGAAACGAAGCATGTTTAATACTTACAGTGAAGAATATGCTGTTTTATTTTATATTTAATTAGCCTATTATATTTCTGTAGTAGGCTGTAGACTTAAAAGTATTCAATATTTCTTTTTTTGCAACAACAAAAAAAAAAAAAAAAAAATCACGGTTTTATTTTTTATCTTTTTTCTATTGTATTTGACCTTTGCTTTTTTTTGTTTTATTGTATGACATTATTTATTTGTCAGTATTTTTTAATTTTTTTTTACTTTGGCCTATATAAGTTACCCTAGTATTCTGCTGTGGTATTGAGAATTGTGAAATTTTGCTGGTATCTAAAATGTAGATGTCATATTAACCTTATTTATGAAAAAAAAGTCTATTTCATATATATTGCTATCTTTAAATTAATCACTCATATAAAGTTTTGTACCCACTCATAATCGTAATTACAATATTGACCAAAGTAATCGTGATTAAGATTTTTGCCATAATCGAGCAGCCCTAAGATGTTGGTCTTGTTTTAGGTCTGAAATCTGTCATTCTGTAAATTATTTTATTTAATGAACTTGTCTCTAAACTTGCACAGTTCATTAGTCAACAATTTTTATTTCCAATGTTGCTATATAAAAAAAGTGTAAGTTGAAAATATTTGAAATTGAAGAAATTAAGCCATAAACATTAGTATTATAAATTTGCTGTTGTACTGTAAAAAAAAAAAAATTCTTAAATATTTTTGTGAAATGACAAATAGTAATAATTATTTTAATAATTTTATTTAGTGATGATAAAAATGTGACTATAAAGTATAATTATTACTATCATTTTATAGTCATATTGGTATATAACCACAATTTTGCCCAAATCTGAAATTTAAAAAAAAAAAAAAGTATGCATGAGTATATTTTATATATTTTTTAAATTTCAGATTTACTGCCCTTGTCATAATGTCAAAACAGGCGTCTGTCATGCCATATTTGAATATATTTGAAAATTTTCAGCAATTTTAGTTGACCTGGAATACAGCGTATGTCATATGGACTACTTTTTTGGTGTAATTAGGAGCTCATTTGGATTTAGCTGTGATTATTCACCTTGGTAAAGTGCTGATAGAGAGCTGAGAGGGCTTCCCTCCAATTGGTTTGCTCCAACAGGACGCAGAGATCCGTGTAGGTGAACCAGCCTCGCTTCATTCCTTGTCTCTCCGCAATGCTGCAAGGACAAAAATATTGATCTTTTTACACTGGAAAATCATAACCAAACAACAAAACAAGCATGTGTGAGGACCTTGAACTTTGTCATGACACACAACTTAAGAGAAATGTACTGCTAATCCAGCTCTCTCAGATAAACAGATTAGACTGCAAAGGGCAACCGCATTAAGTCCAAGCCAGTCAGTGCCCAGTTGCAAAAGACTTAAATACTCACAGGCTATTAAAACAGGTCATGACATTAAAAATTGCCCTTGATTTTTTGAAAAGAAGAACAAAGATGTATGCTGTGACCCCTTAAAGGCCAGTAGGAGTGTTCACTTAAATCATATGACTCAGTATAATTCGAGATGTACTGTTACGACACAGTGGTGCACGTTAACCAACCTGCTTTCCACCTGATTGAGGACTTTAAAGAAGTCACTGGGCTCAGTAAAGAGGTTCCAGTCCTGTAAATATGAAAGATCTTGTTTCAAATCAACTTCTGTAGAAAACTCATAACCAGAAATGCAACATAATCTAGTATTAGCCTTAATAAGTGTGTATAAAAGGACAAAACAAGTCGAACTACTGTAAGTGGCCATAGTTCTTTGAAAAGAGTCAAAGAGTTCTTTGAAAAGAGTTAAAGAGTCACACTTACGATCGCATTGAGGAAGTTCATCTCCAAAGTGTTGACAGTCTGAACATCCAGCTTGGCCGCAGTGCCCCATTCATCATTGAAAACCTCCTCCTCTTCTCCTTCATCATACAAATACTTACTGGCAACCATCTGGAGATAACAGGAGAATAGGGGTGTAACGATACGCGTATCGTGTATCGAACGGTTCACGGGCAAGTTCCAAATCATCCTTATCCCCTTGGAGTGGGTACTTTGGATTGAGCAGGGCACATGCGTGCCATTATTTAGTCGTTTGGAACGCACTTGGTGAAGGGAGCGATCTAATTTCCTCATCATCTTCAGCTGGGATGTTCCCGTGACAACGCAGCATGTTGTCCGTCAGCAGATGTCGCTGTTTTAATGTCATAAATGTCTTTTTATTGTTGTTAGCATAACTGTTGGAAATAAACATGCATTTTATATTTTAAAACGTTTTTAAAATATGCTATATAATATATATAACTTTTTAAAAATGTAATTTTACTTTTTTTTATGCCGGTGTCCATCAGCGAATCTGCTGACGGACACCGTTCTGCGTTGTCACGGGAACATCCCAGCTGAAGATGATGAGGAAATTAGATCGCTCCCTTCACCAAGTGCATTCCAAACGACTAAATAACGACACGCACGTGCCCTGCTCACTCCACTCCAAGGGGATAAGGATGATCACTTCCATTTGGAACTTGCCCGTGAACCGTTCGATACACGATACGCGTATCGTTACACCCCTACAGGAGAAATTTAGAGAGGCTAATAAAAGGCTAATAAAGATTAAAAATCCTTGGATGTGTATACCATAGATATCAAAAAGAGGTCTGAGGATGAGATCTGTTGCAGGTATTCGGGATTTCTGTGTCGCAGTCTTTCAATATATATCAAGGCCAGCATCATAGCGCAGGGAGATATACATGCTTCCCTGGAACACAAGAAAGGATTTGATATCGATCCAGTGAAAATGTATCATACACAATAATTATTAAAATGAGATTACATTTCGAAATCAAAGATATAAGGCGATCCTACCTGGCCACGTGTGCAGCGTATTTCTTGTGGAGTTTCCTTATGGGACTTGGGGCAGATTTCTGGAGCAGTTCCACAGCAATATCTAGAGGAAACACAATGATGAGTGATCTAGCAGTACTGAACACACCAATAACACAAATAAAATAAACTGTCATATGAAGAGAATATGTATGCTCTACCCAAACATGGCTCTGTTTAGAAATGCTTTGATGTAGAAACTTTGCCTGACCCAAAACATTTTTTATGCTATTGCAAAGCATTACTTAATTTTACATTTTAAACTATATTCTAATAATTGTAAATATAATGATAAATAATTAAGCCATGATAAAATATGATGCAATTATTCAAATAATTAACAATTCACAATAAATAATAATTTGTAATTACATCATTTTAAGTAAAACAACTTAGCTTGAATACAATGTTTCCCCTGTATTTCATTTTAGATTTTCAATTCTAATCATTGTAAATATAAGCATAAGTAATTAACAACAATAATAATGTCATAACAAAAAACTTAATTGGAATTGCTTGAATACTTAACAACTTGCAAATAATTATTACAATTATTTAATATTTTTTATTAAAATATATTTGAAATACATACATAAATACACTACCAGTCAAAAGTTTTTGAACAGAAAGAGTTTTTATGCATTTATTTGATCCAAAGTACATACAGTAGTGTACATACATTTATGTAACAAAATAAGCAGAAAAAAAATTGCACTAATGGTCCAATCCATAATTGTGCATGTTTCAAGGAATTCCCCTTGTAAATATGGGATACAAAACAAGCAGTTTGGTGCGTTTGCACTAGTTTTACTTGTTGACTCACCTGTCATGGGACATGACAGAGCATCCAACGGGCCGTCAGAATCAAGACCATAATACAGTCGTTTCCTCACTCTTTCTGACCACTGCTCATGTCCAGGCAGAAACTGATCATGATTATAGAATACAAAAAACATAGCTTAAACGTCAAATGTCTTTATAATAATTTTAAAAGAGATCTATTGAGACTACGTAATGTCATTAAAGCAACAACACCACTATGGTATGTGTTTTTCCTATCACACCCAAACATTGGGCCTCTGAGGAAGCCTCAGATTAATGCTCACAACAAATAGTTAGTGTCTTGCAAACTGAAATACAGCAGATATTTGCCGTATTTAGGAAGAAATATTTTCTTTCAGTCTAATATTCCTGACTTTATATGAAAGAAGACATAAAAACGTATTTAAAGTTTTTACATAAGTCAGTTTGGCGTGAGTTTCTCAGTCACCCTCCAAAACAGCGCAACTAAAACAAAAACGCCTGAGATACTGACCGTAAACTCCTGAAAATCAGAAAAGGTGAATGTTCGCTCGTCAAACAAATCGCCAAAATCCATTTTGGGTCTCCAGCATTAATTTAAAAGGACTGAAAACACAGAAAGGCCGAAGGAAGACGTCGAGGAGGCGCCCTCTCTCTGCCGTGATAGCTGCGTCGCGACGTATTCAGAATCACAGTTACGCAAGACAATGCGCTCAGTTGCGTAGGGCGGGACTACTGGACCGACTTTATGATGTGATTTAAAAAAAAAAAAATTTTTTTAAATAAATATGTATTTTTAGGTTTTAACTAATCGCTGTGTATTTTATTCCAAGGCTATTGAAGTTTCCCAGTATCAGGGACCAACATTAAAAGGTTGTACGTGTTACTTTTCTCACCGCTCTTTTTGATGGACCAATCTCAGTAGTTTATAATTACTCACTAGGGCGTTTTTAAAATTATTTACTTGAAATCGCGCAAGCAAGATTTTTATTTATATGCCAAGTACTTTGCAGTAACAAAGGAGAAGACTTAAAGGATTGCATGTCAGGTGTGTAAAAATATCGCCAATAACACACAAAAACACACTAATTTGAATGAGAAGCGCCCTCTAGTGGAAAAAAAGAAAAGTCTTACCTGTCGCCGAACGTTCCAAAGAACAATACAAACAATAGTAATAAACAAAATATTGCTTTTTATTATTATTTTAGGGATTTTTATTTCTAAACAAAATATAAAGGAAATACGTATAGCATTATAATGCACATACAATATTTTACGCAGAGAACAATGTGATCAATAATCACAAAGAGCATAATACATATTCCCTTCTTTGCTTTTATTGTACAATAAAATGCATACAAAAAAAAAAAAAATCTTAACAGACTATATCCATCCTCTTACGACCGAGTTATCTTATCCGAGCTAAACTCCGTCAGTTGCTATTTCTCCACCTGTTCTTTGAATAATCATCAAAAAACTACTACAAAGCCTTTTTATTTTGTCTGGAAATCTACATAGTACAGCAAAAACACATCCCAATGGCTCATTTCAACGTTTTCCCCTGAGTTTAGTGTCAGTCCTACAAAGTAAGCAAGCTCCTATGTCCCTTTAGTTGAACTGAAGTTGTACAGTATTGCACCTAAGCAATAAATATCACTTCATACACACAGCATAACAAAATAATCTTTAAGCACACAAATGATCATAAAGTAAAAAAGTCAGACAAACATGCACATAATACATCAGAAATTAACATTAAAATTAATTGAGGAAACGATCCCCCCCCCCCCCCCCCCCGCCTATAACCTACTCCTAAATCTAAATGTAATCTTAAGTCTGTATAGAAAGTCATATATCTGTATTTACTGTTATACAATGGCACCAGAAATAGAATTATTAATTTTCAAATAAATTTACAATTTGCTCTGATGTAGATTACATCAGTTACAATCAGTTACAGTTACAATCAGTTTCCGAATGAACAGCAAATCGGAAGCATCAGAAAATCAATGCAACCAGAGAAATCCACTTAAATGACTCATTAAAATAAACTAAACCCACTGTACATTAAACATAATTAAGTTATAGTAGTGGAAGAAGCCATAATTGTCAGAGCATTATTTTATCAAATTCACAAAAACACCTCTGTCATTCCTCTCTCATTTACGGCCATATTAATTAGCATTATAAATGCACTTTGAGGGAAATTAATTGCAAAGGAATATAAAAAAGGACTTAAATATCTTACAAATAAATAAATCCTTAGGCAATACGGGCCACTTTAAGAACTGGCAAAAACAATATGATATGAAATAATTAGCATTCTAATACCTCAAAACAGCACTGGACAAGCTTAAAATGCACACAAAACCAGATTTGATTGCATGTCTCGTGTGGCTAATGTCCCTTGTGTCCTGCAGTGGATGTTTGTGGCTGTAGTTTCTCAGATTTCCTGTCTTTGGTCTCGGTGTCAGAGGCCGAGTCTGAATCGTGCGCCTGCTGCTGTTTCAGCCACATGTCAGAGTACAGGCCTCCCTTCGCCAACAGCTCCTCATGCCTACCACAAACAACAATACTGGACTTTAAACCGCATAGTTCATGTATTAACCCATCTGAGTTTGTGTTCAGTCCACCAGTAAATAAACCCACCTTCCTCTCTCCACAATCTGTCCATCACGAAGTACAAGAATCACATCGGATCCAATGACAGTCGACAATCTACAATATGCACATCGGTGATGGG
The DNA here is from genome assembly GCA_021397915.2 of Tor tambroides. Classification (NCBI taxonomy): domain Eukaryota; kingdom Metazoa; phylum Chordata; class Actinopteri; order Cypriniformes; family Cyprinidae; genus Tor; species Tor tambroides. Next base: position 20,940 of record JAFVLL020028644.1, on the reverse strand, counting down.
GTTATACAATACGAAATTCTGTAATCTAGTTTCATTATCACTATAATAACTGACGGAAGATGATTTGAGTAAAAACATCTTTTCATTGATTTAATGATGTGTTTACCTGTGTGCCACCACAATGGTGGTTCTGTTGGCGCAGACTTTAGCCAGTGAGGCCTGAATATTTCGCTCGGTCTGTGTATCTAGAGCAGATGTGGCCTAAGGGTAGAGGATGAGTAAATTAGTCTTTAGAGATTTAGTGTTTTACACAAATGAATCTCTTTCACATCAATCTGAGTTTTTGTTCTAATTACAACAAGACAATTGATTGCTTGTTTTCTATTTCTGTCCATTAAAGCTGAAAAGCGCAGCTCACATGAAATTGCATTAGGCCAAAATCCTTAAACTTCAAATATGTGAAATAAAACCATTAAAAAGTTTGGGGTCAGTAAGATTTTTTTCATGCTTTTGAAAGAAGTCTCTTATGCTCATCAAAGCTGAATTAATTGAACAAAAATAAATTAAACATTACCTAAACTTGCTATAACAATTCAAAAACTTCTCAACAAGAAATCATAAAAACAGCAGGCAAAACTGGGATAATTTCCACATTGCGTATGCATTCTCCCATAATGCACTGGTGATGCTGTACCTCATCGAGGAGGATGATCTGTGGCGCTTTGAGGATGGTGCGAGCGATGGCGACTCTCTGCTTCTCTCCACCGCTCAACTTTAGCCCCCTCTCACCCACCTGACTGTCATAGCCTACAAATAGATATCAGTTATGAATATCCGCTATAATCTCAAATATAATCTAGCCTCAAAATGGATGGCATACAAGTGTTATTTTAGTATTACTGAGATATTATAGCATCCATTTTAAATTGTATATCCATTTAAGTTTTTGCCATTTTTTCAGTTTTAGTTTTTGTTGTTTTAGTAAATCAAGTTAAACTAAATGATTTGATCAATTTTGCATAAGCATATTTTTAAAAAGTCACGTTTTATATATTCATTGACTACAGTTTAAATATGATTTCAATGCTGTAAAGTTGTAGATTTTGTATACGTGGTTCTCACCATCCGGGAAGGTAATGATTTTGTCATGGATGTCAGCAGCAATGGCAGCCTCCTCCACCTCCGGGTCAGAAGCAGAAACTCGACCGTAGCGGATGTTGTCTCGAATGTTGTCATTAAACAAGACGGTATCCTGAGGTACGACGCCAATGTGAGCGCGCAGAGAGGACTGCTTCACCTGAGACAACCAGACATACCACATTTAATGCAATTTAACTTGCTGTGCCAGGAATTTAAAAGGGAATGTTTGGGTGCACTTTTGTGCTTGTATCAATGGCAGGTTCACCTTTGAGATGTCTTGGCCATCTATTTTTATACACCCGCCCTGAACGTCATAAAAACGGAAAAGCAGACGGATGATGGTGCTCTTTCCTGATCCAGACTGTCCGACCTGAAAACCAAAAAAAGTGGTTACACATACACTAGTGGTCAAACGATTTTGTTTAAGATTTTTTCATTCTGATATGCTAATTTGGTGCTAAATTATTAATAATGGTTCTTCTTATTATCAGTGTTTGGGTGTTTTTTTAGGATACTTTGAGGAACAGAAACTAAAAAAAAAATTATTTGGAATTAAATAGCATTCATTTGGAAGAAAAAAATCTTTTGTAACATTATAAATGTCTTTACTATCACTTTCGATCAATTAAATGCCTCTTTACTGAATAAAAGTATTAATATCTTTTTTGTTTTTAAAAAATCTTATCCCAAACTTGAATGGTAGTATATCACGGTTTGCACGAAAATAATAAACAGCATAACTGTTTTCAACATTAATAATAAGAAATGTTTCTGCAGCAGCAGAGAATAGAATAGAATAGAATAAACTTACAAGTGCAACTGTTTGTCCAGGGAGTACGGTAAAAGAGACGTCTTTTAGAATCTCCTTGCTGCAAAAATATCCACATCATATAAAAAAAAAAAAAGTGTGAACATTGCTTATTTGTGATGCAAATTATTACAAAAACAATAGAAACGAATATGACTGAAGCTGCTCACCCTTGCGTGTAGCTGAAGAATACATTCTCAAACTCTACTTTTCCCTGTCTGTAGCTGAGGCTTCCTGCGTTGACATCATCCTTCACCTAAATCAAATCATCATGTCTTCAATTATCCAAAAGCTTCTTGAAATGCATTTCAGTGAAAAACCTTCCACTCACCTCCTCTTCCTCAGTGAAGAGCTTGAACATGCTTTCCATATCGATAAATGAGTTCTGGATCATTCTGTTAGAGGAAAGATACACGTTTACTGTTGCCTGTTCACTGTTTGCTCTTTTTTAAAAAATATATATACACTGATGACAAAAGCTTCATGCCTGTAGTATGTTCCAAACCAGTTGAGAGGAGTGTAGAGCTGGATGATGTATGTCCCAAACAGCACATAATCTCCCACCTGGAAGACCATAATGAGTTCCATGTAGTTCATATCACATGACAATTAAACAAACTCTTACAAAAATCTCAGCTCGTGCATTGCTCATTGAAATAATATATTTATATAGTTTTTTCTTATTTTATTACATTTCAATTTAAAATATATTAAAATATTATAACATGTAAACAATAGTAAAACCTCAGTCTGGAGTGGAAATATGACAATGGCATTTCAATCACAATCTCATAAATACCTGGTTGGGAAACTCTGCAATTAAGTAATGTAGTGCATAAGCCAAACTCTAGGTTTAAGAAGCAACACTGAAACTTTAGAAAGGAGCAATTAAAAGTAATTTAATTGACGTGCTGTTACTGGCTGTTTTACAATGACTTTGAATGTGGCTCATCCAATCAGATTTTAAAGTTAGAAGAACTGTCCACTGTATACATATACACTACTGTTCAAATATTTGGAGTCAGTAAGATTTTTTTGTTGTTGAAATGAGTCTCTTATGCTCAGCAAGGCTGCATTTATTTGATTAGAATCACAGTAAAACAGTAATATTGTGCAACAACTGTTTTCTACTTATATATTTTAAAATGTAATTTATTCAGCATTAAACAGCATTTATTTGAGTTTTAAGTTTTCACTATAACTTATGATGAATTTAATGCATCTTTGCTGAATATTCAACAAAAATCTTTTGAACAGTAGTGTACATTTATGTTCCTTCCTATTTATTTAAAATATTTTTCCTGCTATAAATCATAGATTATTTGATGGCTTCAGAATTATCAGCCTGATATCTGTTCATACCTGAAACTTTCCCTCTGTCACGAAGTATGCACAAAGCAAAGATCCGGTCAGAAGACCCAAGCCGATGATGAGGTTCTGCGTTTGATTTAAGAGCGCCAGAGACGCGTTGGTCTTCCACTCCGATACCTGAGCAAAAGAAAAAGTGGCATTTATTTATATTACTGTGAGCTTTATATTACTGTGAAATTCATTTCAAATCAATTACCTATAAAATAAAGATGAAATACAACAAATGTTGTGTTTGAAGAGCAGTCTAAAAATATTCTTAACAAATGTTACCTGATATTTCAAGATGGCATCCTCAAAGCGTCCCACTTCATAACTCTCTGCATTGTAATATTTCACCTGTTGACAATATCATAATTCAATTACAGCATATGGAATAAATATTGTGCATTATACTGCATAGCACAAGTTTAATACTTCTTGTAACACACATTCTGACGCCTTAGTCAAACAAAGAGAAGCCATACCGTCTCAAAGTTCAATAAAGAGTCCACAGCTTTCGATTTGGCATTGTTATCTTGTGTGTTCATATCTCGTCTGTATTTGGTTCTCCATTCAGTGATAACAATAGTGAGAGCTGACAGAAATACAGATAACAGCAATCAATCAATCAATCAATCAAATGCTGATCTGGTATATTTCCATACTTATTTCTTTAGTGTGACTCCTAAGACGAAAGAATCAAAAACAATACTGCATTCCTTTTTCCTGAGTTTAGGTATTTTCAGAACTACTGTACACACTCTTTGTGCAGCCTGCAGTATACTGTTCACATTTTGTGAATGAACTGTGAAGTAATATCAAGTGCTATTTTAAAACAATAATTTTTATTTATAAAATCATTGCGTGACACCAGTTAAACAAGCTGCATAATGAGGTTAGCTGACAGCATTATTTTGGTATTTTATATATATATATATATATATATATATATATATATATATATGGAGTATTTTTTAATATTAGCTTGAATTTTAGCATGAATTTATCCTGAATTCATATTTAGTTAACATTTTAGTATTTTGTTATATGCTTTTGTCGTTTTTATTATTTTTCATATCTTTTCCCACATCTATTTAGCTTATTTTTATTTCAGTTTTAGTCATTTTAGTACTTTAATTTTAGCTGTGAAGGCAACATTTGTAATTTGTTCATTTAAGTTTTGTCTAATATTTATGTTTTATGTCACTTTAGTTTTATTTCAAAAACTGAAAATTATTTTTAATCATTTTAGTTAACAATAACAGGTTGTTTTGACAAAAAAGCATAAATGTTTGCATACTGCATTCTGTTTCACATGCTACAGAAGGCAGCATATATTATGTTCTGCAAAATATGCTAGCATTCAAGCTAGCCATTATCCCAACTAGGGATGGGCGATATATCTCGCGCGATATGAATGCGCATCTCGTCAGAGCCGTAGATCACTGAAAAGCTACGCAATATCGCGTTTATTATCGAAGGCGATTCATCTGCGATAATGAACGCGATATTGCGTAGCTTTTCAGTGATCTACGGCTCTGTGTATTAACTGCCGCTCCATTTGAAAACAGGTGATGGAGATTTAGCGCTAATCAAGGAACCGGCTTTACTGACGAGATGCGCATGCGTATCGCGCGAGATATATCGCCCATCCCTAATCCCAACCTCCAATTACACACCTGAACCAGCTAGACAAAATATTTACACACACACACACACACGCCCGCGTGCGCGTGTATATGACCATTGAAATGAACATTGTTAGATACTTACTGAGGTAGAGGGCCATGCAAACGAAGACTATGAGGCCAAACCAGGCATTGAAATTGGATATGAAATAGATAATGGCGATGACAATGTCAGCAATAGTGGGGAAGATGCTGAACACGATGTAGCTGTCGGATTAAGCAAAAAAAAGATATATTTCAAGATAATCCAAACTGAGATTACTTTTACTGCACAAACATACTATCTGTACTTAAGATTTATATGCATAAATGCTAATGCATTCCAGATTAATATTGCACACCGACCTACTTGACCTTGTTTATACTTGCATTCCAGTACTTGAAATAAGAAGGTCAGTGGTATCAAGATGCAGTATAATCTAAAGCTAATGCTCATTTTAAAACATTTTTTAGCTCTCACCTCAGCAGGCTGTTGATGGATGAAGTTCCTCTGTCGATGCTCCTCAGGACGTCACCTGTGCGGCGGCCCAGGTGCCAGCGCAGAGACAGAGAGTGCAGGTGAGCGAAGAGACGCACCTGGACCACGCGGTTAGTGTACTGCTGCACTCGAATCCACAGGAACGAACGCATGTTACTTACAAACCCAGACGCTCCTACAGATGGAAAGAAATGGAGATCAGATTGTTGTCAGATTCTAAAGGATATTCCCCATGTCATGCTACAAAGAGATTAAATTGGGAGATGTTCCCTCACCAGCTCCACCTCCCTGCAGGAACTTCAAGAGCCCATAAACACACACTGTAGTCGCCAGAGTCTTCCAGGAACTCCCATCTGTCAGCTGGTTTACTGTGACAGGAAGAAATCAATGTGTTAGTGGGTAAACTATATATAAATATACATATATAATAATTGATTCTTGACTAAATAAGACTCTTATTCTGTACCTATGTTCTTGTAGTAGATGGGCACAAACACATTAATGGCGCGCTCCACTCCCAGCATCCCGAGACAAAGCAGAACCAGCAGCTGGAGCAGGATGCTGCCTTTAGGCCACATGTACGGCACTAACAGACGCACCTTCTTCCCAAAATCTTTCCATGTAGACTGATTCTCATCAGAATTACCCAAAAGAGGCTGAAAACATGCAAGAGATTAATAAGATTAAGTAAGAAGTAAGATGTACTCATGTAGATTTGAGAGTGAATGTAATGTCTTACTGCTCCGTGCTCAACATCTCGCTCGTCTTCATTGACCAGAAGCACGTATGGTCGGCGTGGCAAGCCTGGAGCTTTGAGGCCTAACAGGAACAGCAAACCTGAGCTGAAGTACCTCACCAGCCAGAAAGCAAACTCCATCTGCAGACAATAAATATTATGTATAGAATTATTATGATTTGCTATTGTTTGTACCTGCCAGAATCATACATCTCTCTGATATCATCTAAAGAGTAAAGAGTGACATTACTATAATCTCACATTTTGAGTTTTGGTCATTAGCTTTTAAACAAAGGACTTCAAAGTACTTAGATTTTGTGTGTATGTGTTTTATACAATATTATTTTGTGGCATTGATTGCAATTTATCCAGTGCAGCTGACTGAATTTGTCTTCTGTAATTACTGAGTTACCAATAATAAAAATTGTAGGATTAGTACGAGGTGTTTAAAACAAATTTAAAACAAAAAGCATAAAAAAAAAACAATTTTAAATATAAAATGTTTTCATTTAAAAAAAATTATAAGTAATAAAATATTAGACTGAATTTTAGTTTCAGTTTTAAGTTTTAGGTCTAGTGCATTTATAATTATACAATTTATATTTAAGTTTTAAATATATTTAATTTCTAATAATTTATAAATATTGATAATGTATTAATTAATTACTATATATATATATATATGCCATTTTATTGTTCAGTTGTGCATCAATTCATAACGTTAATATATATATATATATATATATATATATATTTTTTTTTTTTTTTTTTTTTTTTCTTCTAAAGCTACTTGATTGTCTTGAGATAATTGCAATAGCAAATGCAATAATGATAAGCTCTATACACAGTTATACAAATTTAAAAAATATAAAATAGGGCTAAATTATTTTTATTTAATATTATTATATATGTATATTTGCAAAGCTTTTTTTGATTTGAAAAATGGATTACTTTTGTAAATGCTTATTTAGGAAAATCTGGCCAATTTGTTGCCATTTTTATAACATGCATTTAACATTCAATGTTTACAGCAAGACTTGAGTGAGTAGAGTGAAGCATCACAAAATCTGTTATCTGATTGGTCAATCTTAAACAGTTGGGGTGTGACTAATGCAGGCAGGAAGGAATGCAGCTAGAACTGACCATGACTCAACAATATTCCCACATGTCACTGCCTACTACTTAGACACATAATGACTCGACAATATTGTTTTTAATGACCATCAAACTTGACAGAATTGCTGAGTTGTTAAACGTCATCTGTAGGATCCTGAATATTTATTGTAAATAATCACTTCACACTATTACCATATTGCTGAGTCATGGTGTGTGAGCAGGATTCCTACATCTGTCACCACTTTCAAATACCTCCACTTAAGACAGAACAATAGAATTGGTGCCAAAGGTTATGGTGCAGAACCAGATGATAATACAATACACAAGACATAAAAAAGCACTAAAAAGTACCCTAAGTACTACAATCTAGTGCATAACTTGACCTAACTCAATATAAATGATGTTAAGGAGAGGTAAGCCATTACTTTCCACTTGGTGGATGATAAACAGGCAAAAAAATCCCATAGACTTACATTATTGCAACATATTACCATATGCAAATGATCATTAACATAAACAATCACACACACACACACACACACACATACCTGTTGATCAGACGTTTCCAGAGTCCACCACCACTGAGGGCTCATCCAAGACACAAAAGCCAGGTTTTCGGCTGCAAACGCTACGGCCCAGTACATCAACAGTACCGTAATGTGTCCTCTGGTTCTGTCCCGCACCAGAACCCTCCTCCTCTCCAGACGCAGCAGGGCTACAGCCCAAATCCAGCCCAGCATGGAGAGACAGCCGTACAGAACCACGTATCCCGGCATCTCTCCGCTCCGAGCGATTCGAAACACCATCCAGCCCAGAGCCTGCAGGACGAGCAGCACCGACAGGCCCAACTGGAGCCGGTAGAGTCGAGAGCGAGGGATGAACTTGGGCTCCATGTCTGTGCCGTAACGGCTGTAGCATATACACAGAAAGGTGCCGAAGAGGAAGGAGAGGGTGAGGAGGACGGACGGCACCAGGGTGAAGTAGAAGCAGAGAGTCAGACCACCATCCACCCAGACCTGCTGCATGGAGACCCCCGCTTCACAGTAACTCTTCATCTCCACCATGATGATGATGGTGGATCAAAACAAAGAATATCTGGAAAAAACAATATGGTGAGAAACCTAATAAACTTTTATTTCCTACACCAAAAACATACTGTGGCAGTACCATAGTATAGGGATGGTAATATACCATTGTACTATATAGTTTTCATATTCACAAACTATGGTGTTTACTCCGAGGTATTTGATATACGCTACAAAGAATACCACGGTAATGTCATGAGCAAGTGGAAATGCTGTATTTTCATGGTATATGTGCAAAGAAATATGTATTACTGTGGTACATGCCCCAAAACAGTCATAGTATCATAGTAAACGTACAGGCGTTATTAAACAGGTAAACCAAACTAAAACTGAAATCATAAAGAAAAAAATCATTACATAAAATAAAATGTAAAGAAAATAGCAACAAGCATTTCCCATTTTCATTTAGTTTAACTTGATGTAAGTTACTAAACTAACTAAAACAACTTAAAATTAATAAAAACAATATAGACTTATTAAAAAATAATGAAAATGACAAAACACAATAAAATTAATAAAAATGTAACTAAAATTAAAATGAAAGTGGAATATAATGACCAACTTACTAAAACGCTACCATGGTTAAATGCATTGCATGTTTACCACGGTACTACCACGCTACTATAAGTTACCAAGTCCAAAAAAAACCTGACAGTTCTTCTTTGTAATTTATTACCATGTATATCAAAGCACCATAGTATTACGATCTGATACCACGCTCATATAAACGTGTGTTAGGCCAATATGATTATAAACTAACCTGTTTCAAATGTCACTGAGATCCTTCTAGTCCTTTGAGTGCGTCCTTGAATAATTATCCCCTCAGATGAACGTTAGTGCTGCTAAATCATTTAAACGTCTGCGTTTGCTGTATGTCCTTGCAGTCATAAACTCACACCGTTCAACTCCACCATCCATGACTTACACAATAACACCGGGACACACCGACGTCAGAGCAAAGACTGGAGTTTGGTCAGACGGTCCTAGCGCGCTAAACGCACGACTCAAATGTAACGGCAAAGCGCTGTCATGGGCAGTGTTACTTTTCTCAGCGCTAATAAGAATGGACCAATCACAGTTCGTTGTGATTACTGAATAATCTTTTTTTTTTTAATCCGTTTATTCATTGTGGTTGCACTGAATGTAAAATACCAAACGTTAGGATTAATTGATTTAAATGATTATACTTTTTTTTTCAAGGTAAATGTCTACAATAAGACAAAAAAAAACGTCCTAAGATTTGAATGGGACTCAGTGGAAGATTTGGCTTTCAGAGCAGCCGAGCGCCCCTGAGGGAATAAACTCATTTTATCTAACATTTTTTTTCTTACATGTTCTCTCTTTTTTTTCTGCAAACTGGAAATTTACCAGCAGAGGGTAGCATTATACAGGCTATGTCCGTCTTCTAATTACTACACACTTCTACCTAATATTTTTGGTAGCTAGTGTGTGCAATAGTATTAATAAAATTCATATATGCAATATTTGGCTGTCTGATCAAATAATGAGTAAACAATATAATCGCTGAGATTACTTGAGGTTCATTCATCATGGAAATGGCAGGGCAAGTCGTCGCATTGCATTGTTGCAAGTATTCTGTGCAGTGTGCTTTGTTGTAAGTCATTTAGATATTCCATTCAAACAGAACATTCAGAGACTGTGCATGATATACTGTACATACTTCATACTGCAGCAATAGTAAGTGGAGTATAGCAGTATGCTTTTGTGAACACATGATGTGTCTTTGTTTTGCATTGTGCTGAGGGTAAGGTAAAATTTTGTACTTACTTCATACTTCTGCACACTTGACACATTAAAAAAAAAACCTGCTACTCATTTATTTAATTCCTTTATGTGGTTTTGTATGCATGTTTGATCCTAGTTGAATTACACAGGTTCTTATTAAAAAAAAAAGAATTAACAAATTTGCTAAATTTGTTTTGGGACTGTGTGTCCTGACTAGAATAAAGAAAAACAAGATATAATCACACAGAGCATTTTTGAAAGCTGTGGGGAATTATGATGGATTTTGCACAGGAATTGTGTGTGTTTCTTGTTTCTGGTTCGTGTTCAGCACTGGAACATTTAGGGCTACACATTTGTCCTTTGCAGCAGAAGAATGGTAAAAATTCCAGAGGTACGTGTTAAAGACATTTGTCGGTTTGAATTTATGCCTTTATATAAAGAAAGCAGTCATATAGAATTATAGGGTCAAATATTAGAGTCAGAGGTCATCACCCATGGTGGTTTGGATATAACATCACAACTTGAATGGCTAAAATGTCTTATAAAGGTCTGTCCATGTAGTCAACAACAAGCATCCAAAAGTTATAAATATGGTAAAAATATGAACACTTAAAAGTTCAGCAAATGTTAAAAATGATTACCCCCTGACTGGTAATAAGTCATCATCATAGAATCCAGAATTAGCTGCTGAAATGACCTCTGTGTTCATTCATTTTACCAAGACAATTGGCTCATCATTTCCTGAATACACTGAAGTGAAGTCTGTGATCTGAAGACATGTATGTGTTATTAATAGAGGAGGTCAGTGAAGCCCAGACTCTGGGCCATTACACAGACTAACAGGAACTTAATTGTTTCCTGAGTGTCTGGAACTTGGGCTGCAAAAGAAAGGTAATTAAATCTCCTCCTCCATTATGAACATTTCATTGTTGACGGGGGTCTTCATTAAGGGGGTTAATTATGAGCTCTGACAGGGTTCGTCTCGCTTCATGACAGGAGGCCTTTTGTCATCTTTATCTGGGTTGGTCTACCTTCCTCGTTCAAATACTAGAGGAACAGGGTCATTTGAAAAGAGTACAATAACTGAAGTGCATTATTGGAAGACAGTTAGGCTTCTCATAAACACATTAGAAAAGGAAATTACATAGTGCAAATCTAGAATGATATTTACAAATCGCCAAAAACACAGAAAATATGAATTATAAAAGTGTCCAAATGTTTAAGCATTTACACATTTTTAAATTCTAAATTAAAAATACATTCATATACTTAAAAACACACACACACACACACACACAAAGGAGAACAAAAAACAAAAATTATATATTTGCTTACATTATGGCTACATCAGTCAATTTAATTTATTTATTTTCATTTTAATTTCTTTTAAAACATTTACTTTGCGTACAGACATTTTGTGATTTGATATCATCCAGATATAATTTTATTTTCACAACAACATTTAGTAATTTACCATAACTGCCCTGAATTATAATAATTTCCACATGAGCATTCTCTCTTTACTATCGCCAGCATCTCGTTCTGGGCATTTGGAGGGCAGCAAACTGCAGCAACATAAAACATGTGGTTTATTACTCATTACTGGGTCACTGCGAGTCAATGGATGTGTTTGTAAAACACACAAAGATAACACGGCATCAGCCAGCTACAAACACACCATTATACTTCTATGCCCCACTTCATATTAATAAAGCTTCCTATTGCTTTTATGGCCATTTTAATTACGTCTATTTGTCTTCCTGTTCCCATGAGTCCTGTGTACGAATGCAGTCCGTTTTAAAAGCAAGACATGGACCATAAAACTCAGTCACCAAAATATAAAATTGGATTTGTATGCAAGTGGCTGTGTATTAGTCTCACTGCTCCATGTTCTCTACAGAGAAACAAAGTTTGGAACATAAATATAAATTTTAGTAGCAATCTCAAATATTTTATTCGGAGGTCAAACAGTCAAAGGAGGTTTATATAACCAATTGAGGATGTACATGTTTGGGACCATTAAGATTTATAAATTTTTTTTTTTTTTTTTAAAAAAGTGTCACTTATACTCAATTATTTCAATTTAAAATAGACATTTTCTAAAAATGTAATTTATTCCTGTGATCCATTACTCCAGTCTTCAGTGTCACATGATCCTTCAGAAATCAATCTAATATGCTGATTGGCTGCTCAAGAAACATTTTGTTGTGGTTCCTGATATTTTATATGTAGATACATTTTTTTTTTCAGGATTTGCTGAATAGAAAATTCAAAAGAACAGCATTTAAGAAATTATATCTTAGCGATACCTAACGTTTGAACAGCAGCACACAGTCAAACTCATTGCACATTCAATATTTTAATATAAATTGGTTGAACAATCTTATCAGCCAGAACTACTAATTTGGATTGAACTTTTTTCTCCCTCTAAAAGCATAGCACACTCAGACACGTACACCAGTGTATTTGTGTTGCTTTTACAGCAAAGCACTGAAAAACTATGAACAGCAAATTGTTACCATGCTCCAAACCGGTAAACAGTGCTGCATCAGCCCTTTTAAAAGTTGAGGGGTCATTTACTACAAACGGGATCCCCTGAACAGAAACAAGCAGCTAATGGGCCTTAACCAACTAACTGCAGGCAACACCAGACCAAAAGAAACAAACACCCACCCATTTAGATAAAACAGCTTCAGTTTCTGCCGCCTTTGGTAAAACAACATTCCAATGATAATGGCACACAAAAGTCCAACTGCAACCACCAAACCAGTCATGAGCACCAACTCCATGGAGAACTCTAGAAAAAGGTGGAAAGTAAGGGTTATGATGTAGATGCCTGACACAGACCTACATCACTGTATTTGCAATGGCCCCAAAAACTTGGACTCTTACGTTACTCTTAATTAGAGGTCGACCGATATGGGTTTTTCTCTGGCCGATGCCGATATTTAGAAATCAGGGCAGCCGATGGCCGATATATGATGCCGATTTTTTTTGGCCCATATGTTTGGCCGATTTTCGTTCTTTATTTTTTTTCCCTTGACCGATTAATACAATCAGTTAAACGGTTTAAAAAGTTTTTTTTTTCTCAGTAATTTATCAAAATATTTAAAAAGGTTTGCTGCATGGTTAAAATATGCTATGCGTATAAAAAATTGCGGTTTTTAGAGAGAGAGAGAGAGAGAGAGAGAAAAGTCGCGTATAAGTCACATTTTATTATTTCATTCAGAAATAGGCCTAATGCGACGTGAAATGTTTACAAACATTATAATAAACACTGTAAACATAGTTAGGCTATTTTAGTTACCCTCACTCCACAACAAATTCTTTCAATTAACAGTATTTAGAAAAGAACAAGAATTAAAAATATAAAAAGCTAGCTATAAACGACAAGCCAAAACAAATTAATTTAGGCTAAATCGAAACTGAAACCAAATGTTTCCGTATTCGCGATGTATTTGAATGCCAAAATATTATTTATTATGCACTTCACAGAATTACTGAATTTCACAGGATTTGTTTATTTTTTATAAATAAAGAACTGTATTTCTTTAGTCAATTATTATAGTATTACATGTTACATGGGCTGATTTATTCATTTTAAGTATTTAGGATTTTAAGAACAAGTGGGAAATGTGCTGAATGTTTCATTTCATCCAAGTGAAATTAGCAAGCAGTTAGACTTAATTTACATTCGTTTTAAACGCGGAGCCAGGCGCGAGTTGACAGGTTGCGCGCGTGCGTCAGGCCTCGTCCATATTGCCAGATGCGCTCGTGAGAGACTTGCGGAGCAGAACCGGGCGTGAGACCGTGAGTATAAAAGAGCATTACGAGACAGGCTGCGTGTGTGCGGCTCGTCCGTGAGACGCGGGAGACGCGCAGCGTGGGGCAGAGCGGAGCGAGTATGAGAAGCATTCAGAGACACGGGCTGTGTGCGCGGTCTTCTGAATTAGCGAACATGCAGTATAAACTTATTTCAAATTAATCTGTTGGGGCGATACAATGTGTAAGATAATGTTCATGTAGCCTACTAATAAAAACATCTAAAAAGTATCTTTTATTCTCCAGTACTGAAAGCAGAACCGAGCTCTCAGCATGCGTTGTGATGCAGCTCTTGCAAATTACCTTTTTTGTTCGTTTTCTGTCATTTCGAGGCTGAAGTTACATACGTTTTTCTTTAGTTTTAATTTGCCTAACTTTCGATCTGACCCTTTTTAAATGGTGGGTGTTTATGCAGTTGGCTAGAGCAGTGCTGATCGGGGAGAACGGAGGTGCGCTCACTCTATTGGTTAGTAAGACTGTCACTCAAGACTGGCAGTCATGCATATCCTCTGGAACAGAGTAATATCGCGTCCAGATTGCAACGTCTCAAATCGCAATTGCGATTCACTTTTGATTAACTGCACAGCCCTACCAGGTAGTTCTCTCTTCAAAAAGTTAGCAGGCAGAGGAGGACATCACAGGGTTATCCGTTGTGCCAGTGGAATGGCAATCTGCTTGCCGCACGAGGCAGCGTCACCTGTTGCTTGCAGACGCGCCTGTATATTAATCGGCCTAATTTGCGTCACAATCGGCCGATGCGATTAATTTAAAAAAAGTCAATTTTCAATCGGCCGGCCGATCAATTGGTCGACCTCTACTCTTAATGTGGCCAACATCACTTTTCTGAGCTACTTTTATAATTACTTCCAACCATGTGGTCACAAGGTGATTTTTCACAGACATAAACCCATGAATAAACTTGCAATAGTTAAATATAACATGTTCTAGAAAGTTTGACAATTATAAAGTGCCCAAGACTTGCCTTATTTTCAAGTAAAATGCATTACCATGCATTGTAGAAATGAATGCTTTTAATCAGCAAGGATGCATTAAATTGACCAAAACTGACCTTTATATTTGCATTATTAACTTGAAATGCAATCTTAATGTTAAGATGCTTTTTTTAAAAAAAAAAAAAAAAAAAACCACCACATCATTGGATGCTGAATGGAGACCACTAAACGTGCTTCCAACATTACCCATACCTCTTTGTTTCTTTAACAAATGAGCAAGCCTTGTTCATGTCAGTGGGACTGGATGTGGTAGCAGCCTTCAAACAACAAGTGATGTAGATCTGGGAGGCGAAAAACTCAATATGGTAAATTCAGATTAACAGATGGCTGATCTGGATCAAGTGTAAATGGAGCAAACCGTACAATAAAGGCCCAGATATATTCAAGGCACATTTCTTTTCTGTTCTTTACTGGAGTAATAAGAAGTTTAAAATACCTGAGCAGCATTATATTGTTAGTGTAAACCTCCCATTTAGATGAATGTAAATATCTTGAGTACTTTCCTCTTAATAATGAAACAGACACAAATCACAGTGGTGAGAAAACAGCAGTTAAGAAAGCATTTGACTATAGCTACTAGAGCTGCACAATTCTAGATAAATTGAGAATCACAATTTGTCTCAAATAGAGATCATGATTCTGAACTAAAAATATTATGTGTGACAATATTAATTGCTGCAGTCTATTTAAAAGGGTTTAATTAAATTGAATTAATTATTATATTAAAATGTTTAATATGCAATATTCAATGACTATCATAAATACTTCACTCGTTTCATTACTGGAATGAAATCAGCATTTTTGAACAAATCTCTTGAATGATTCAATGACAAATACATTTAACAGTCACTTGTTGATACCTTGTGGTGAAAATGAAATCGACAAAAGTTATTTGAAGCACCATGATTTGGTCTCGCTACCATAGACAATGTTTATATCTGAACTATAAACTTTCATCCCAGTATTTCTGTGATAATATGAACGACTAAGACAGAAATAATACTGTTTGGTTGAAAAGATGATGTTTGGTTTGTGAAGCGGTTTCTTAACTAAACTTGGTAACTGTCTGCTCTGTGTCAGCAGCAGCGTGAACGCAACGCAGATTTGAAGGTTTCAGTATGATTTTTCCAAAGGTTTAACAGACACGGGCGAATCGTTGTCATTTAGAATTTAGATCGTGTGGGTGTTTGAACCGAGATTGCGATCTTTTAACGATTAATCGTGCAGCTCTAATAGCTACTGTGTCTGGATACGTTTGCTCCAGCACTGTAATTCATGTCACGTTTATTTCTAAAGCGCTTTACACAATAGATTGCTTTAAAGCAGACAGCTTTTTTAGTAATATTGTCAGTGTCGCTTTGAATTAGAATTACAACTTGAATTTTTACTATAAAGCAGCTGTTCAGTAGGCTATACGTTTATTTTTATTTATTTTTTTTTTTTACATGCGTCTGATCTTCATGGAATGAAAAGAAGAAATGGACATTTGTCACGTCAAAGGTGAAATGAAGTCCAAACAAACTTCATTTTGGCTTGATTGTCAGAAATCACACCTTTTTTGTCTTTGATTACACTTGAAATATACTGGGCCATTAATGGACTCACCATTCCATGGGAATCTTGCTTAAACCCGAATACCTCAATCTGAACTTGTCGTCTTGTATCCTGGACCTGGAATTCGTCAGCATGGCATCCATCATGCATCTAAAAATTGTAGTTAAGAGCACAAACCAACAAAAGAACCGTGATAAAGCGCTCAATAGGTCTCTCTGGAAGAGTCGCTCACCCACTGTTCTCGATAAACGTGTACATGGTGACGGCTTCCTCGCTGGGGGCCAAAGTAGCTGCTCAGCTTTCCACAAACACCCGCAGAGGAACGTGATTAGCATGCACCACTGAGGCTTCCAGGTTTATGAAATCTCCCAGAAAGTAGGCGTTAGAGGGCCGCTCATACCTCCAGTCATTTGCAGGACAACATCAGATTAAGAATTTAAACAAAATAATGCTAGAAGACTCCATACCAGTCAAGAGTTTGAGGGAGAAGTGTAGATATTCTTTGCCAGCTTTCACTGCAGCATAAGCAGGTGGGACGCAACGCATTACTACTCACATGATAATGCTATGATTTAAGATGCAAAATTGAGAGATTAAAAGTATATTAAGACGTAATATGCAAATGTAGAAGAAAAAAAAAAAAAAAAAAAAAAAAAAAAAAAATATTTGGAATCTTAAATTCACTTTATTCTTGTAAGAAATCTTACATTTGTTTTGAATTAAGTATCTTAAGAATTTGAAGTATAAACTAAAACCTGGTTCTCATCCTACCATGTTGGACTGAAAGGTTTAAACAGGTTTACCTTGGGTAGATGCGATGAAATGCAACCATAGCTTCATTGGTTTTCACAATAGGTGTGTTAGGAATAGGTAAAGGTGAATACACCAAGACAAAGGAATAAACAAGTGAATCTTCAGTCATCCAAAAAGAAAGTGGTACACAAATTAATACATAAATTACTACTCATGCATGAATAAAAAGTTAATTAAAAAAAAAAACCCAAACAATTTAGACAAAATAAATGCAAAAAGACAAAATACAAAAGAATTAAAATAAATGAAGTTGTAAACGGTTAAAAAAAAAAAAAAAAAAAAAAAAAAAAAAAAAAAAAACACAACAAAAAACAAAATCAAATCAAGGTTAACAGGTTATGGTTCACCTGGTCACTTCTAATTCAGATGACTGCAAACATGAGCATCTTGGGCAAGGATTTCTGCATTCTTTTAGACAAGATTTAAAAAGCTGGAGATGTTTATCAGGACATACAGTACCGTTAATGTGCTTCCACATCCTTGTAGCGCTGACTCAAAGGCAACAATCCTGGCATGGCCATCAGATCCAACAGATGGACAACCACCCAGCATTAGATCAGAGGGGTTGATGAACTGATTGTTCCCCAAGAAATCTTGCTTCACCTGCACTTTGAAGGAAACCTCTCCACATTGACCCTCCATAGTGTTTGCCGGCACTGGCACCTTGGGTTCAAACTCTGGCTCCATAACCACCTCATCCTTTACTTCGGGATAGAGGTTAGGACCAGGAATGGGCTTCTGGAATCCCTGTTGGGTTTGTGAGAAAGCCTCAACCGTTTGTTGAGGTTGTATTAGTCCAAAACGTCCTTGGCTTTGCAAAGGCCTGCTAGGTTGAAGAGGCACAGGTGCATAGTTGGTTCTCTGGGATTGTACTTGCATTGGTATCTGGACAAACTCTTGCGATGGAGGTCCCACCATTGCTGAGGCAGGTCTCCTGGATTCAATGAAGTTTTGAAACATGTTAGACACTACCACACTTTGATCAAACTGTGCAGCCCCTTGCACTGGCATTGGATGTCTGAAGACAGCATTTTGACTAAAGCCCTGGTCTAAAGATAGTTCCCCTTGATTCAATGGTTCAGCACGACACAATCCACATGAAACTATAAAAACAAAATTAGCAACCACTGAACTTCTTACCATTGTTGGTCTCTCAATGCATTCCTTTGAGTTTTCAAAGGATATAACAACTTCTTCCTCTTCGACGTTTTTACAGCAGTTGGCATCCGTAGTGTTGCATTACTGCCATCTACTGTCTCACTTTAACTTACTATGTCTTAATTAAATTTATATAACAACTTCCTATCACTCTTTAATGTTGATTGGCTGGAAAGGTCAGGTTCAATTTTGACTCCGCCCTTTTAAATTTCCTTCCAGCCCATGCCAATCAAAAAGCTGTAGAGCTCTGTTCAGCTGCTGCCAACTTTACAAACTTGTTTCACACTGTTAGTACTTTGTATCTGATCATATGACAACATGAGCAAAAGTATTTAAAAATATATTTAAAAATAGCATGTATTGTCATCATTATGGAAAAAAGAAATTAGGAAATGAAGGAAAAAAAGGCACATGTATGTTAACTATGCCTCATCTGGACATATTGACATTTTTATACTGTAATTCAAGGTTTTCATCAGAAAGAGATTTATTTAAAAAATATTAAAATATCATTTATATTAAAATTGGATGCAATACTTGTCATCATTAAAAACGGTTCTTTTATAGTTGCAAAAAGAAATGAGATTCATTTATTTTAAATATGGACATATATTTATTTTTATGAACTGTAAGGGCTTTTTTCCAGATAATTTATTTAAAATATATTTTTAAAATATTATTTTATTAAAATACGAAGCATTGTCAGTATTAAAAAGAATTCCTTCATACTTAGATAAATAATACAAGGATTTTCATCAGATCATTTTTAAAATATATGAAAATTTTATTTATAGCATAAAGAAATTAAGTGAATTTTTCTAAAAAAAAAAAATGCTTCATATGGACATTTTTACATGAACAATTTAAAATATATTATATTATAATATCATATTTTATATACATATATATATATATATATATATATATATATGTCATATCAACATACTGATATTGGACATTTTATAAGAGAATTTTTTGTAAGAGAATTTGTGTGAAGTTCATAGGTAACCTTTGTTGTAATTTGACAGTATTTCTATTTTTATTGTTTCTTTTAACATTTTAATGTTTGAATGTGTATATTTTGAATGTGCAATGAATCAAACTGAAGGGGTAAAATCAAGAATTACCCACATTGCACCAGTCTGATGTGAGACTAATGCTTGTAAAAGAGAATTCTACTCAGTTCAGCTTTTCTCATTTACACCACTATACCATATACCATATACCAAGTAAGAGGAAAAACACAATTCTTAGATAAAATACAGCCTAAATTCACTAGGTTGCAATGGATTCTTTCACACTTTATCCCACAAAACACACCACTGATTCCCTCACGAGCATAAAGCGTGTTTATCAGGTGGTGTGTTGTGTTAGTCTTTCACAGAATTTTATGACATGCTGTGTGCTAAATGCTCCGATACGAGAGGAAGCTGTGAGAGGACAGGTCTCAGATCAGTTGGAGCTGCCTATCAACCCTATTATGCCGTTCTGAGTAACTCCATTAATGGCCTCTAATTTGGCCCAGGGGACCTGAATGGGACCGGTGGCGTCTGCGACTCCGGTGCCAGAAAGCAAGGGCCATCTGCTGGGGACCGCAGGAAGCAGGTATCCGTGACCCCTCTACTCCCTGCAGACACAGACAGGCAGCAGCTGCTCATTATGAAACACGCTAAATGAGCTCTGAGCCTGTCATATAGAGAGTCTCACACCACTAGAGGGCAGCGCCAGCTGTAATTATGTGTCATTTAGAAGCTGAGCCCTTTATATGAAATGCTTTCAGGCTAGCTGAATTCAGAATAGCATACTAGTATACTACTGTCATTATTTCAGCTACATCTTAATATAGCAGAAAGAAGAGCATCCTAACATGCTATTTCAAGTTCAGTATAAATCTTTTTTTAGATGCATGACCAACCACAATCATCAAAACGCGCATTATATCATCCTGGCAATAAATGTACAGATATATATATATATATATATATATATGGAGACGAAGCTGAAATGCAATGCATTTACTTATTCTTCCCTTTTTAAAGTGACAAAATCAGAGGAAACATTATCAGCCATTATTTATTTTAGCTTTATTTCTCTTGACTCATATAACTAGACTAATAAACTTACATTTCCCCCCCAAATCTGGATTAAAAAAGCAATAAAATAAATAAATAAAATTTCTGAGATGATACCTGGACACCACTCACTCAATAATTATAATTCATTACATTTATATAGCGCTTTTCAAGGCACTCAAAGCGCTTTACATACAAGGTGAAGTGTTCCGTGGCTTATTTAATATGACATTCCCTGATCAATCCTCTGCAAAGGCCAAACCGAGACATCTGAGCAACATCGCATTTGATTTGAATGATCTTTTAGTACAGGGGGCTCAGCGACGCCAAGACAAAGAAATCAAGAAGCAAGAAAAGAAGGAACGACGCAGATGGAACAAGAACAGAACCACAAGACCAGCAGGTTCTCTGCCAGATGAGA
>JAFVLL020028642.1:45649-65649 GCA_021397915.2 Tor tambroides | reverse complement strand
GGTGCAGATCGCTGCAGGGCAGACACATTATAGCCACTGTGACCAACCTCTCTCTCTCTCTCTCTCTCTCTCTCTGTGTGTGTGTGTGTTCTGAATGAGGTAAAATAACATACGGTGACAATGATACATTATACTGCACCACTATCGAATTGTTCAAACCGTGTGTACATTTGCTCAAAGGCTCAATTAGCCTGCTTGCTCTCATTATGACTGATGCCATTTGTCTGATAAGGGGGTGGAAACTTGAGCAAACAATGTTCCCCTCTCAATCGGTCCATACAGCGGCGCTGAAAACCTATACGTTATGAGATACAGCTGAAGCGTGAGGCGTATTGGTGATCGCTCTGGGAAAGCTGTGGATTTTGATAACAACTGTTTATTGTGTTAAAAGTTAGCTCAGCCTATAGGCCCTAAAAGAAGGGAAGATGGATTTAGCAAGATGATGTAGTAATGTTGTCTAAATGTAAGCACACTTAAATCAGTGCATTTCTTTTGGTACTTTGTTGAATTACAGATACAGCAATGTTGCAGAGCACTGGTGAGATTTTGTATTGTTCACTGGATTATTATAAGTATCAAGCCATTAAAATCCTAAAGTTACATATTAACATACTTTGATCAGGTTGTTGAACAGAAGTTCAACTAGTTAGACTAGTTAATGAAGTAATGAAGTATTGTATGACTAATATTGTTAGCTAGTTAAGGATAAGCATGTTAATTATAATTAGAAATAATTATTTGTTGTATTTCATATAGTACTACTACTACTACTACTACTACTACTAATAAATTGTTAATTAAAATATACTCACATACAGTATAACAAATATTAATATAGTGACTTTAAAAAATAGTGTAGTGTTATAAATAATGATACTAAATAGTAGTTATACTATTTTATATATATATATATATATATATATATATATATATATATATATATATATAGTAAAATGTTCATGAAAATCAGGGATAATTATTGTTAATTATAATTAGAAATAATTATTTGTTGTATTTTATATAGTAGCAGTAAAAACAACAACAACAATACTACTACTACTACTACTAATAATAATAAAATAATAATAATAATAATAAATTATGAATTAAAATATGCACACATAGAGTTTAACAAATAGTGTCTTAAAAATATTGTAGTGTTTTATAAATAAGTATAGTAGTTATACTGTTATACAAATAATATGCTATTATTAAAATAATAATTATTCAATTATTAATAATATTTAATATTGAAAATAATAAAACAAAAACATTATTAATATTAATACTACAAATAATAAGATTATATAGCAAAAACATATGGCCTTCTTCAAAAGAATGAATTATTCTATAATGTTTCTGAGTAATGAATTCATAATGATCTTGTTTCTTTTATCTGCCGCCAGCATTGTGTTGATCCTCGAGTCATCTCTCTAAAGATATCTGCCATACTGTGAGACTGTTGTGATCTTAACTGTTATACTTCATTTCTGTTCTGCATAGATGTTATCTGCTGCTAAATATGACATGACATTTCAAAGTAAGATTCAGAAAAGTTATAATCTGTAAGGGTTTCTGTGAGGGAACCTCCAGAGCTGCTCTCCTGACCGATTTCTCCAGTCCTGGCCTCACAATGCAGTTAATGGAAACCAGACTCCTCTCGTCCATCTTCCACCACTGACACCTTGTAACACTCTCTGGAGGTGTGTCTCGTGTGTGTGTGTGTGTGTGTGTGTGTGTGTGTGTGTGTGTGTGTGCGCACATTCACACCCATATGTTCCAGCAGGGGAGCTGTGGTCAGGAGGGTCGACCTATTTTCTGACTTTCAGCAGAGTCTGCAGGCTGCTGGTTTCTTTAGAGGAAGGGTAGACGGGGCCCTCGGCCATATGGGCAGCCCCCTGTTTACCCAGTGGAGTGGCCTGCAGTGTGACAGTGAGCTATGGAGGGACTCGCTGCACCACATCTGCACAGCAATCAGGGGTTGCACTGGATCTGAATGCAGCACGCTTTGAGTCAATGGTGCTTGCTAAACAAAGCCTCACTCTTACTATTGATCATCCCTTTGGGATTTATTCTAAACCACTAATTACTAAACCGTTACACATGACTCGTCCAGTTCTATTTATGATATGGACTATGCTATGATTTCTTGCAGAGAGGTGTGCTATTACTTCTCAGAGAGTTTGGACTAATGGTTTCCACGTGGCAGACAATAAAATTGACACTGTAGGAGGGACTGAGTCAAATCTAGAGAACATTATGAGTTCCTCCTCGAAATCGTTTTTATTTGTTTCACTTACAAGTTATTTATTAGTGATATACTATATATATATATAGTTCAAAATGTTTGGGGTTGATAAGGTGTATATATATATATATATATATATATATATGACCCTGGACCACAAAACCAGTCTTAAGCTGCACGGGTAATTTTGTAGCAATAGCCAAAAATACATTGTATGGGTCAAAATTATCGATTTTTCTTTTATGCCATAAATCATTAGGATATTAAGTAAAGATCATGTTCCATGAAGATATTTAGTAAATTTAGTAAACTTAATTTCTGAGTAGTATATGCATTGCTAAAACTTCATTTGGACAAATTTAAAGGTGATTTTCTCAATATTTTGATTTTTTTGCACCCTCAGATTCCAGATTTTCAAATAGTTGTATCTCGGCCAAATATTGTCCTCTCCTAACAAACATACATCAATGGAAGCTTATTTATTCAGATTTCAAATGATGTATAAATCTCAGTTTCGAGAGAGAGAGAGAAAAAAAAGGAAAAAAAAAGCCACTTATGACTGGTTTTGTGGTCCAGGGTAACATACGAAGAGTTTATTTGCAAAAACAGATTAAACATTTTTTAATGTTTTTAATGTTTTTTATTGTGTTATCATGTTTTATTGTGTTTTATTGTGTTAGTTAGCTGTATATTTAAGTTATTATTATTTAATCAAAACAACTCAACTGCAGTTTGACTGATATTAATTGGAATGGAGAATAAAAAACATGATTTTTAAAAAAATTTAAAAACAGAGTTATCTGTTTTTGCAATTAAACTCTTCATATATATGTATATATATATATATATATATATATATATATATATATATATATATATATATATAATGGTAATATTGTGAAATAATATTACAATTTAAAATGAATGTTTTCTATGTGAATATATGTTAATATGTAATTTAATCCTGTTATGGCAAAGCTGAATTTTTAGCATCATCACTTCAGTCTTCAGTGTCACATGATCCTTCAGAAATCATTCTGATATGATGATTTGCTGATCAAGGAACATTTATCAATGTTGAAAACAGCTGTGTTGCTTAATATTTTTGTGGAAACTGTGATACATTTTTTCAGGATTCTTTGTTAAATAGAAAGTTCAAAAGAACAACTTTGATTTGAAATAGAAATCTTAACATTACTGTCAATTTTGATCTATTTAACATGAATAAATGTATTAACTTCTTTAAAAAAAATCACCCCGAATGTTTTTTTTAAAAAAACTTTTATTGTATGTTCTTATGATTTCTTCACTTTAAAATATTATTAAGTATGAAATAATTTCATCACTGCACTAAAAAACTGAGAGGCAACACAGAGGTTACTTTTGAACAAACTAGTACCACATAAATCTTAATAAGAAAATGTAAAAACATAGGGTAACACTTTATTTTAAGATGTCCTCATTACACATTACATGTACTTACTATTATAATAACAATAAATTATGCATAATCACATGCAAGTAACCCTACCCATATAGTAAGTACATGTAGCGAATTAATATTACTCAGCACTTAAATGTATAACTAAGAACACCTTAAAATAAAATGTAACCAAACGTTTAAACTTGAACTTTTGCAATGTTTGACATGTTGTGGAAAGCAAGAAAAGTAACAAATGAGTGTGATTTTACATTTATGGAAAACAAAGTGTGTGTGAGAGTCAGAGAGAAGGATTCTGGGAGGAGAAGGAGCAGACATGAGGTTGTGTTTACCTCTGTCCTCGCGGGGCCTCTGCTATGTGTGCTCTCTGTGGGAGCCACGAGGATTTCGGGGAGTACGAGAGGAAGGCGGGTGGGGAAAACGGGAGGAACAATGTTCCCTCGTCCACTGCACTCTTTCAGCTGCGCTACCCCTGGCCTGTTTTGTTCGCTGGAGGCCGCTGTGAAACCCATTGAGAAACGGCAAGTCAGGCCCCAGTGAGACAACAACACAAACCCCTTACCCCCACACCAGCTCCTCTGTACCCCCAAACCCCTGGCAACAAAGACAAGGGCAGGAGGGGAGCGAGGCGAGGGAGAAAAGAGGAGGAGCGCTAAAGAAGAAGAGTGCACGCTTCAGTGGCTCCTGCATTCAGGCGCCGTGACCCCGCGCTGCGTGAAAGCGGCCGAGTGTTTTCAGTTCCTCAGCACACTTTCACCTCAACGTGTCAGAATGAACCGTACAAATGAGCGCAGGAGAGTGACAGGCTGTGAAAGACGGCCTGAAAAGAGGGAGAAAGGAAACAACAGAGTACAGAGGACCAAATGGGAACAAGCATTTCAAAAATCGTGCTCAGAGTTTGCTCTTTGGGAGCTCAGGAGACTTAGTGGAGCTCTAAATCATGTTTCTTTTTGGTATCAACTTTGCCTCAGATGATTCTACTAAAATTCTTTATGAGAAATGTTTTGCTCTTCAGTTTCATTCCACACTTGGCATATCTGAGCACCGTTTGAGATATTGTTGAGATCTTTTCTGAAGGGAGACGTATCAGATCAGATGTTTGTGTGGAGAATGTGAGAAGTTTAGGGTGTTCTTTTACATGATAAATACTTGAAAACTATGAAAAGGCAAAAATTTCAGTTTGTTCTCCAATTAAGCTCATTGCTGTACACTGTAAAAAAAATAACCATGGTTTTAATGGTAAAAACTGTGAAAGTGCTACAGTAAAAACCTGTTAAATGGTCAGCGGTAAGTTCCCCTACTATATACGGTGAAAAACTGTAATAGACATTTCAGACAATTTTACGGTAAAATACCATTTTTTGAAGTGAAAACGACTGTATAATTTACTTGGAAAAAACGTAAATTGAGGTTCCCAGAATTCCCTGCAGTGCATTTCAAATTTGATGTTTTTTCTTTGAAATAACTGTTTCTTCTTAGTTTTTTTCTTATCAGTTATGTTTATTAGGGTTGTATGTTACATCTAATGTTGTTAAATTAATGTTTATTGCATATTCCATTTTCATGAGTGTTACCATGATAGTGTTCAGTGTTTGTGTGAATGACACTATGCACCTTATATATATATATATATATATATATATATATATATTAGCATTGGCCTTCTCAGTTTGTAAAAAAGCTGCTTGTGGTGAGCATTTAATCTGCTCTCCATTTAATCTCATTGCTCTCTAGGAGAAACAATGGAGATGCTAAAGAGATTCATTAGCCATTTTGAATGTATAAAATGTCTGCTTTTTCAAACTTTGGTATCTGTTGAGCACAGATGGAGACATTGTTGAGATCTTGTCTGATACAGGAGTTACCTGAGAAGTACAAAAAGGTAAAAGTCTCCATTTACTGTTGGAAATGTTAAAGAGATCTCATCTGGGATTTTTAATGTGTAAAAAGTGCAAACTTTGACATCTTGGATGATATGAGAATTGAGCGCAGTTGGAGACATTGTTGAGATCTCTTCTGATGTGTTAAAACAAAATTGAAGAAAAAAGTATTCATTTGTTCATTTCTGTAGAAGAAACAATATGGATGTTAAACAGTTAAAATCTCAGACTTTGGTTGCAAACATTGGTATCTTGGCAGATTTTAAGACATCACTGACACATCTCACATGGAAGTCTTCGTCTCAGATGAAAAAAGAAGCAGCAAACTGTAAACCCCATCTGTGATCTCATTTCTATCTAGAAGAAACCACAGAGATATTAAGATCCCGTGAGTAAGCATAAGATCTCAGGCATTGGCGCATATTGAGATGTTCAGTTGGAGAATGATGAACAGATGTGGCATGGAAAGAGTAATGACGATCGGACTCTTTGTCCAGGCGTAATGGAGAACACTTGCAAGAGGCCAAACAAGAAGCGTTTAGAGACAGCATGGAAGTGATCAGAGCTACACAGTGTTTAGTGGCGGCCTGTGTGTGATACAGTGGCTGTATTAAAGGGTTTGTGGAGTGACTACGACTCTTGAGACTGAGAGAATGAGGAGTTAAAGACTCTCCGGGAGTCTCTCTGTCTCTCTCTCGCTCCTTCCCTAAATAGCAGGGCACTTATTTAAGGCCCTGAGCTTCTGGAGATTGATGTTGTTTTGTTGCAATCAGGCCGACGGTGTGGGACGTGCTCCAGTCTGCTCAGACAAACACACACACACACACACACACACACACACACACAGACAGACTGCTTAGATAAACACTGCTCAGTGCAATATGACTCAGGCCCATACACACACTGTGTGAAAAATTAAGAAATGCTGGCATACTATGACATATGAAAACTTAATTAATCATTATGAAATATATACCACTTCAAAATCATGTAAATTCTAAGGCTAAAAAGGTTACATTCAGTTCATTATAATGAATGTGCTGAGTCAAAATCTAAAAATCAGCACAAAATTCAGCAGTGGACATGATTAAGATGTGTGAGAGGAAAAGAACATCACAGAAATCTTCAACCAATGTTTTCAACTGACATTTTTACACTTTTCTACTTAATCTGTTATTCAACACCATTACAACACTGTGCTCACAGTTATTAAATTAACATATTGTTTGCATAATTCATTCATTTTTAACTTTTAGCCAAAACACTTTATCTATAAACCCAAAGCCCATTTAATTTTAAACTGTTCAAAACAACGACAAAAATAATTTTAAATTCGAACAATTGTATTGTTCTTATTGCATCACTTAATCACTTAATATGTGTGTGTGTGTGTGTGTGTGTGTGTATACAGTGCATGTGTATAAAATAAAAAGTAATCAAATTATTTAACTGATTCAAAAATAAAATAATAAAAAACGTATTCTTATTTCAATAGTTGCCAAAGAAACAATTCTCTTTTACATTTAATTTAACTTTATGTACTAAAATTACTAAAACTGAAAGACAAAGTGATAAAAACCTATAGACCTGTTATGAAAAAACTAATAAAAATTACAAAAAAACAATGAAATTACTGAAAATGTTGCTAAAATGAAAATGGAAAATATAAAAATAATTTTAGATATTAATAAAAAACGTATAATAGTACCTTAGATATGAGTACCTCAGATACTTCAGATATGAATATGTATGTAATAATGTATTAATGTATTAAATTAATGTATTAATTTATTATATTATTATTATTGTTGTTGTTGTCAAATTATTATTATTATTATTAGTAGTAGTATATTAGTATTAGTATTAGTATTATAAATAATAATAATAATAATAATCTGTTCTGGATTATTATTGGACAATTTAAGGTTACATTTACATGACAACAATGTACTAAAAAAGCAAATATTTTTCCTTTGCATTTTCGTTTACAGACAACAACGTTATCAAAACAATCCCTGTTCACACAGATCCATGAAAAACTACTTCAAACGCATGCTCACAAACCTATAGGCTGAACACGTAATAAGCGCACACGTGACGTCACCATTTTCACAAAATCCTGTTGACGGTATCTTTTTCAAAACTTGCACTTTGAAATCCATTTTCAAAAGTTTTCAGACCTCCCAAAAAACGTTGTTGTGTATGAACAGCCAAAACGCCCAAAACCCCCCCCCCCCCAAAAAAAAAACTTTTACCATTTTTATTTGAAAACGGTGTTGTGTAAAAGCCCCTAAGTTGCTTTGGATTCAAGCGTCTGTCAAAAGCATTATTATAGATGATACATTAGGCTGCTGTTCAACCCCCATCTGTTTAAAGATGCTGAAACACAAACATGTTTCTAATTAAGTCCACATAATAGCACTGTCATCACTATTATGAAATCAAATTTACAGAACGTAATTGAGCCAAGAAATGTTAAATGCAACCAGTGACTAAATCTTTTGTAGTTGGACAGACCTCAGTGTACTCCGCACACAACAATCAATAACTCTCAGACACAGCAGAGCAGAAAATAGCTCCAGCCCAAGCAAGACTCCATCCATGCAGCTCCCCTTCAAAAAAGGGGTGGGGCGGTGGGCAGGTCACTTCCTGTCCTTCGATCGACTTTCACCATCAGCCCTGCTCGATCCATGAGGTGAGTAATAACACCCTTGTCCCGGCGCGAGTCTCTGCTGCTTTACCTGTCTGACAGCAGGTCTGTCCCACAGAGAGCTCCCTCCCTCACATCTTTATTAGTCCTATAAATCTAGCGCTGGAATCTGGGCTGCTTTAGGGGACTGATTACTGGAGGTGTGTGTGTGTGTGTGTGTGTGTGTGTGTGTGTGTTTGTGTGTGTGTGTGAGAGAGAGAGAGACAGCAGCATGAAGGACAGCAAGGGCTCCTATATCATAGCAGTGCAGTGTCTCCTGTGCTGCAGCTCTGGCATGAGCACTTTGCTGCTGTATTCGGTGTTAAGGTTTGCACTGCAGTACTTCATTGGGAATCGGGGGTATTGGGTATTGATTATTGAATGCAGATGGGCGTTGGGGATTTATGCTGGTTATAATGGATAATTGGGTATTGATGGGAAAGGGGCAGAACCGCAAGATCAGTAGTATTGACAGCAGCCGGTGTGACAGCAGGATTAATGGAGGGACAGACAGCAGGGGTGGGAAATGGAAGCGAAAATTTCACGGTATGTCTATATCATATGTATAAACATTTCAGAAATGTCGATATCACATTAGCACCAAAAAAAAAAAAAAAAGAAAAGAAAAAAAAGATGAATTTGATCACGTTTTAAAGAATTTAAGTTTAATTTTAAATTAAAATAAATACATTTGAATAATTTTAATTTAAATACATGAATATACATGTGTTTTTTTAAATTTAATACTTTGTGTTATTTTTAATTTATTTTCAATTTGTTATGTAAGCCTACATTATATAATGAAAATATTTAAAAATGTATAAAGGCTGACAAATTTATACTGGAGTAATATATAATTTTTATTTAAATAAATGTCAATTCAATAATTTATTTTAAAATGCAGAATACTTTTAAACTGACTTTTATGTTTTATGTTTTATCTTCATATTAATAGGTCATGTGGCTTACAATATGGCTGACAAATTTCTACTGGTTTACAGTCATTTAAATGTTTTTTTTTTTCTTTTTTTAAATTTAAAAATATTTAAATGAAATAATTTATTTGAAAAACTTTAAATACTTTTTCATCTTGATTTTTTTTTATACCCATTTTAATTTGTCATGTAGCTTACAATATAATTAAACTATTTCATAATTTGTAATAGCTGAAAATTTGCTGGTTTACAATCATTTAAATACTTATTATTTTTATTTAAATATATTTAAATAATTTGTTTAAAAATGTTGAATACTTTTTAAACTAGTTTTTTTTTTTATCTTTTAATTATTCAATAATTTATAACGGCTGACAAATGTACTGGTTTACAGCCTTTAAATGTTTTGTTTTTTTATTTAAATACATTTATTTTAAAAAAGTTGAATACTTTTTAACTACTTTTGTCATCGTATTTTTTATTTTCATTTATCATGTAGCTAACATTATAAATCATTTATATTGGCTGACCAATTTCTAGTTTACAGAAATACAATAAAAACACAATGTTTGCTATTTTTGGCCACTTCTGTTTTTTTATCAGGCAGAAACAGAAGGGAAGTAGAATCGAGACTGTCTCCTCAGGTTGGCCTTTAAGAGAAGATGAAAACAACACTTTGACTTTTTGACATTAGGGTTGAGGGTTTCCTGTGACACCAGCTGCAGTTAGAAACCGCTTTCTCAAATTCAGCAAGTGTAAAATCAACATATATACACTGTATATAGTAACATTCAGGAAACACTGCTCGATCATCCTCTATATAGCACTTCTTCTCCCATCTGAAAAGGAAGTCCAGGCTTAGTGTGGCTGCTTGTTTGTATCATTCACCCCTTGAGATGCTTGCCGCCTCTCATCTGCCATATTGACCCAGACTGGCTGGTAGTACAGCACACATTTCCTGCGAGAGCTTTGATGTTCCCTCTCTCTGAACAGTGCCAGCTCAGCCTGCGTGAGGGCGTCTGGAGACTGACGAGGTTGTCGTGATGATAATGAAAGCGGGCCACACTGAACAGAAGATAATCTAGATGAGCCAGACGCAGCTCCTCAGAGAGAAAGAGAGTGGGAGAGAAAGTCAGAGAGGTAGAGAACGAGGGAAGAGAGGTATGAAATCTCTCCAGTCTGTTTGTAATTTACAGGAGGGCAAAGAGAGAGCCAATTAACCCTGCTTCCTAACCATGTCACAGGCCCCCAGAGTACCAAACCAGAGGAAATGGTCCTGTACACTGAGGAAAAATAACCTCCTTTGAGTTTCAGAAATGAGTAACTATTTAAAACTGGCAGGGAAGAGTCATTGTGAACGAATGTGCTTTGGTTGCTGTATTTGATTTCAGGTTGATAACACATCCGGCTCGTGTGGTTGTTGCAGAAGAGAAAATGTAAATTAGTGAGGTTTTATGGTTCATGTCACTGACTGACTCAAAGTATCAATGGGCTTTATCTTTGAACACAGTGTTGGAGATGGTGGTTATTGCAAGTGCACCAGATACACTGAGCTGTTGTGAACACGCTAGCAATGCAGGTTGGAAACAAAATTTCTAACTCAAATAGAAACTCATAAGTGACTGATTTGGAATAATCACAAATTATTCTTTTAGAGGTTGATGCTAGCATGTAGCTAAGCTAACAGCAAAAAACTATAATAAGCATAAAAATACATACCACACAAATACAGTTGTGGGCAAAAGTTTACATCCCCCTTGCAGAATCTGCAAAATGTCAATTATTAGACCAAAATAAGAGGGATCATACAAAATGCATGTTATTTTTTATTTAGTACTGACCTGAATAAGATATTTTGGTCCCACTTTAGGTGGCCTTAACTACTATGTACTTACATTTAAATTAATCATTTGGTACAATGCACTTATTGTGTACATACATGTTTTTACATTGTACTTATATTTTTAAAAATACCTGCATGTAATTACATCTGTAATTAATTTCTGTAATTACATTTATAATTACACTGTTGACCCATCATACACACTTTGCCCTTAAACCTACCCGTACCACCAAACCTGTCCCTAACCTTACCCGTATCCCACCTCAATAACAGCAAAAGTGTTTTGCAATACAATGTGAACACAATAAGTACATTGTACTTATTTTTTGATGTAAGCACATAGTAGTTAAGGCCACCTAATATAAAGTGTGACTGATATTTCACATAAAAGATGTTTACATATAGTCCACAAGAGAAAATAATAGTTGAATTTATAAAAATGACCCCATTCAAAAGTTTACATCCCCTTGATTCTTAACACTGTGTTGTTACCTGAATGATCCACAACTGTGTTTTTTTTTTGTTTAGTGATAGTTGTTCACGAGTCCCTTGTTTGTCCTGAACAGACAAACTGCCCGCTGTTCTTCAGAAAAATCCTTCAGGTCCCACGAATTCTGTGGTTTTTCAGCATTTTTGTGTATTTGAACCCTTTCCAACAATGACTGTATGATTATAAGATCCATCTTTTCACACTGAGGACAACTGAGGGACTCATATGCAGCTATTACAGAAGGTTCAAAAGCTCACTGATGCTCCAGAAGGAAAAACCATGCATTAAGAGCCGGGGGGTGAAAACGTTTTTGAATTTGAAGATCAGGGTAAATTGAACTTATTTTGTCTTCTGGGAAACATCTAAATATCTTCTGTAGCTTCTGAAGGGCAGTACTAAATGTGTATATATATATATATATATATATATATATATATATATATATATATATGATATATAGACAAAATAAGAAAAATGTACACATCTTCATTCTGTACAAAAGTTTACACCCCTGGCTCTTAATGCATTGTTTTTCCTTCTGGAGCATCAATAAATAAATAAATAAACAACATTTCATTTATAAATTAATATTTACCCATTAATAAAAGTTGCACTAGAAAATTGTTGTTCATTATTAGTTCTAGATACCTAAAACATAACAAATTTTAACAAACTGAAGCTCATTGTAAAGTGTACCATAAATTTCTCTCAACTCTTGGAGAATCTGTCACACTGTATAGTTGGATTACTTTCTCTTTGAAGCTTACATGTGATGCCTACCTTTATGAACACCTCTCTTTGCACCTATCATGCTTTAAAGGGATAGTTCACCCAAAAATAAACATCCTGTCATCATTCACTTACCCTCAAGTTGTTTAAAACCTGTGTGAATTTCTTTCTTCTGTGGAACACAAAGGAAGATATTTTTGTTTTGATATTTATGTTGATAAGCAAACAGTTGCTGGTATTGACTTTAATACTTTTTTTCCCCCCTCAAACTATACAAGTCAAAGTATACAGTCAAATATTTGGTTATCAAAATTCTTCAAAATACCTACTTGTGTTCATCAGAAGAACTTGAGGGTGAGTAAATGATGTCACAATTTTCATTTTTGGCCGAACTATTCCTTTAAGAGAAAGAGGAGTACAGAGAGGAGTGTGCAGGATACAGCAAGAGAAAGAGGAGGGCATATTGGAGATTGTATAGTGCTGTTAATGTTTAATGTTCAGTCAGTCCAGTGGCACACAGGCCCACTGCTGCATGCTCCACACATCCTCCAGCGACAAGCATCCTCATTACCATGCCTGAAATTACCCTTTGACCCCTGCTCCAGATGGCTTGTGTTTTCATTCTTCGGCAAAAAGTGGAGAGTGTTTTGACACCATCAGGCTTCAGGCACGGGAACAAACCCTGACAATGGCAAGCTAGACGCGGTTTCTAGACGTATTGTGTGCTTCTCTCGCCTGAGCGTGTGCATAACTGTTCATTAAGAAAACATCTGCATTTGTTTGTTTGTAGGCAGCATGTATCGTGGACAATGGGGAAAGGTGCCATATAAATAAAACATTATTTTTGGTGCAAACGTTATTGTTATTTTTGCACAAACAAACCCCTAACCCCAAGTATTAAACTTCAACACATAAGTCATTCTGTAGTTTTCGTGTTATCATGATACCTCAAATAATTTGACTTGTTAAGAAGAGGTGTGCTGTTACTCTTCTAGAGCCATCAAGCTTACAATTTTTATTGGTGCATTTTTTATATATATTTAAAAATGTAATTTATTCCTGTGATGTAAAGCTGATTTTTCAGCATCATTACTGCAGTCAACAGTGTTACATGATCCTTCAGAAATCATTCTAATATGCTGATTTACTGCTCAATAAGCATTTCTCATTATTATCATTGTTGAAAACAGCTGTGCTTTTTACCATTTTAGAAACTGTAACATTTTTTCTGGATTCTTTTATAAATAGACCGTTCAAAAACAGCATTCATTTGAAGTACAACTCTTTTGTGAAATTGTAAATCTTTGCTGAATAAAAGTATTAATTTCATTCATTTTATTCATTCATTTTATTTATGAATGAATGAAGTTATGATTTTATGAATGAATGAATACCATGCTGATTTTGAGGGATTTCACCTCATGACATTTTATAACCTGAACTATCCTTGGCTTGTCATAAACTTATGTCATTTTAAGAGAATTGCTGACCTTGACAGACAATAATGAGGGTCTGCAGGGTCGTCATTTCCTGTTTTATGTTTGTTTGTTGCTGTTTCTTCTTCTTCGTCATCTTCTTTTGCATGTTTTCATGTTTTTGCATGTTTTTTCCCCTCAGGCTTCAGTGACACGATCCTTCAGATTTGAAATATTTCTTATTATTTCTTACTATCACAGTCACTATATGTTTTATTAAGGATATGAATGTCAGCAAGCAGGAATTTACTCAGAACTTAGCCATTCAGTGATATAAAGCTGGCCTAAACAAATACAACCACTACTCCATTTGTTCTTCGGTGCTTCTATACGTGTTGAGACAGAAAGCGCTCTTTACGAGGGAAGGTGCAGTGGTTGTGCCAAAATCAAGGAGGTCCCGTTCAAGAGTCTTCTCATCATCGCTTCTTTTTCATCCTCCATCGGGACGGGCCGTGAGCGCTGCACTGAAGAAGAACTGCAGTCAGTGGAGCATCAGCACAAATGTGGTCCTAATCACAGCGGCCTGCCTGTGTAAGAGTAGAGCTGAGATCATCTGTATGCTTTAAACACACTCTCAAGGTTTTAATCAGGCTTTTAAAGGGAGAACAAAGCTTGATTTTGGGCCTTTTTCAAGTCGTAATTTTCCCTTCCTCTCTTTCGATTGTAATCATTCTCTCCCACTAACCCCTTTTTGGCTTTTTCCTTGTGCATTCAGGAATGTCTGTATATGTGTGTGTGTGTGTGTGTGTGTGTGTGTGTGTGTATGTATGTGTGCATGTGCGTGCGTGTGTGTGTGTGTGTGTGTGTGTGTGTTTGAGGGGATATTTGCTTTTGAAAAACGGAGAAGAATCTTGTCTGCTCTCCATGAACCTTCTGACAGGAGTTTCTCCCAGAAGAGCTCTCATTCTTCTCCTCTGGATATGCTTCTCAGGGCAGCTGGATGAACGCATCAACACAAACAATAAAACACAACACACTGTGACACTTCAGCAAATTCGAACTGAAGTCTACTGACGTGAGCAGTTATTGATTTATTGCATGCAAATTGTGGTGTGCGTACTGTAATCCGGGCTGTTTTTGCTCTAGATACCGGCACGTGAGGACTAACTGAATATTGTGGAGCAATCTAATTGTTTCGGAGGAAAGTGAATATTAAACATCGCTCATGGCACACGTCCCGTTCCTGTCAAGGATTGTTTTGGTCTGTATTAGCGTCAGAGGAACCCACCTGAGGATAATGTTATTGCTCTGTGATGCTCCTTCATTGATCAGGAGACATCATGGAGTTTCTTTGACGTTTAAGCTTAGTTTTAAACGTTTGAAATTTCTTGGTATAGAAAAAAAGACACAGATGAGACAATTGATGACACAGTGAGAGTGGGCCTCATTTGAATTGCACAGCTTAAATAATGTGGTCTCGGGAGATTTTGATGAGAGATTTTTATTATAAGTTATATTGACTGAAGCTTTTCTTACAAACTTCGCAGATCACATAATTTGTGATGTTGGGAGCCTTCTTCTGAAACTCCGGAAGACATGAAATTAGACTCATGTTTTTTTCTTTGTTTTGTTTTTCTCGTAATAATAAGGGGACTTTACAACTCACCATTTGCTTTCCATTTATTTGACTGCTGTCTGTGAGAAACAATATACAGGCCTATACTATTGGTCTAAAGTTTGGAATAAGGCTAATATTTGAAAAGGCTTTTATGCTCACCAATGCTGCATTTATTTGATCAAGTAAAAACAGTAATACTGTGAAATATTATTTTAATTTTAAAATCATTTGATTTGGTGCTCAGGAAACATTTCTTATAGTCAATGCTGAAAACATTTTTGTGTTAACTGTCATACCATTCAAAAGTTTGGGATAAATATGATTTTAAAGAATTAATATGTTACAAAGATAATATGTTAATATGTTAAAATTTCAAATAAATTCTGTTATTTTAAAATTTATATGCATCAAAGAATTCTGAAAAAATAAAATAAAATAGTCTATTACACACACACACACACACACACACACACACAAATTCCACAAAGATATTACGCAGCAAAAACTTTTCAGTCATTGGTGTTTGGTGATGAGTTTTTGGCTCAAGGTCTGCATTTACAGTCACAGCAGAGGTGTTCAACTGGGATTAGGACTTGGTTTTATGCAGACAGTCAAGTTCTTCCACACTGACTGAATCAATCATTTTCTTTTTGAACCTTGCCTTATACACAGAGGCATTGTCATGTTAGAATAGAAAAGGGTCCTGTCCAAACTTTTGCTATAAAATTAGAAGCACACAATTCCATAGAGTATCATTATATGTTTAAACATTAAGATTTATACTCATGGAAATTACTAAAGTAGTCAAACCTGTTCATTAGAAGGGGGCGACCCAATACTTTTGGCAATATAGTGTATGTCAGAAAGCCAAATCTCATGGTCTCATATGGTGTTCTTTGTCTGAAATGTGCTTTATCGTATGGGATCTGTCTCCCCCTAGTGCTGCCAAACGGTACGTGTGAAATTCTTACGTTTCTAAATCAATCCCATACAGAAAGAAAAGGAATGCTTAATATTTGATTAAAACAGAGCTTTAATTTCATGGTTCATCTAGGTGAAGAAAAAAAATAACTACCTCAAAATGACACTAGTTCCTCTGTATATGCTGTCCACAAGCTGTAAATTCAACCCTCATTTCAAACATTATCTACTGCCAGTCCAGTGATGTAATGGTACATTTACATGGATTTGTAGGCACTAAAAACTATTATGGAGACCCAGCCTTCAAAACAAGCTCCTGAACGCTGATATCCCTAATGACAGGCTTCCTGTCGCTATTTACAGAGTCCGGCAAATGCCTATTAGTGGCTGCATACAGGCATGACCGCAGGGCCTGAAGCCTTTTAACCTTGTTTAATCACTCTCTGAGACCAATCACAACACAAATGGCCTGCAGATCCCAGATCAGCCCTGCACTCATAATCATTACTCACTGACAAGCGTGACTGATCCTGGGACAGTTCAGAGGACTCCACATCAGAGCATTTCACTCTGATCTCTGTCTTGCGTCTTGGGTTACACATAAAAGTGCATGCGGGCGTCTAGTTTGGCTTGGGTTTTAACACGGCCCTGTGGGGTTATGAGGGGCCCTGCAGCAGCAAAGCAGAGGCCAGAAAAATACACTACAACAGTGTGCAGGTACAGATGCAAATGTTTGGGCAAATCATTGTTCGAAGTGGTCCTGTTAAATATACTAAAAATAAGTTTTTGCATTTTGCATTTCTTTGACTTC
Organism: Tor tambroides; assembly: GCA_021397915.2. NCBI lineage: Eukaryota > Metazoa > Chordata > Actinopteri > Cypriniformes > Cyprinidae > Tor > Tor tambroides. Next base: position 48,629 of record JAFVLL020028642.1, on the reverse strand, counting down.
CTAAAAGATGAAAAAAAAAATATATATATATATATATATATATATATATATATATTCTAAATCAGTTTCACCTTATGAGCTAAAAATTCACACAACACATACAAATAAATAAATAAATAAATAGACAAATAAATGTTTCTTTAAATGACGTCATAAAGTAGTAAACAGTTCAGTAGTTTACAAACCACACGAAAAATTCAAAGGATATTGACTGACATAATAAACTAACAGAACTAAAACTATGATTCTGTATAAATCATATTTAAACTGAAGCACCGTTACAGTAGATGACCGAAAAAGGTACAAAAGCTGTCACTGGGGCCACACCTTCAAAAGTACACCTTTGTATTCCCAAGGGTGCATATTAGTACCTCAAAAGTACATATTACTACCTAAATTGAACATATTAGTATGTAAATGGCACATGCAAGCCAGTGACAGAACTTGTTTGAGGGGGCAGCTACACCCGAACCATGTCAAATCTGGGCTAAAACAGTCTCATTGCATTATCAGTGATTTAACTGAGTGAAAGAGAAAATGACCTGCAAAAACACAGAAGGGATGGAGTATAAATAGCACAACGCTAATGTGTGTAATTAGAGAGTCTGCCTGTACCTCTTTAATTCAGTAAACTTCAACTGCTCGGTTTAACGCAAGGCGGTTTCTTTTTCTTGTGCAGCAGTGACATCTAGCGGTCAATGAGAGAACAAACAGTAAATCCACTGCTAGACGTCTGATCGCTCATAGGAATTCAGTAAGAGCTCCCGCGTGTCTAGGGTTCTTGCTTAATTGACTGTAAGATATAGTTGTTTCGTTTGATTGAACGTGCAAGTCAGAAAATCTACTAATAACTTTATCATGGTAGTGATGAAGGTTTATCTTCGAAGTAGTGCTACTTTTAGAGTGAACTCTCAGTCCCAGGATGTTTTAGGTAGTTGTGAGATCATGGACAAACATAAACATGTCTTTTTTATTGGCCAGTGGTATGTTTGCCTGCGAAGTTACTAAAAAAACATTCCTGGGAAGAGCAGCTGTCGGGTATTGGCGCCTGAGAGCCGCTTCCCTGCAATGCCGCACATTCAAACATTAGTATGAATTTAATATTAACATCACCTTCTAAAAAGACGAGTGCACTTATAGTTCCTTTACAGTATGTAATATTGTAATATCCACGTACCTATGCGCTAGTTAGGGTCAGTTGATATTTACAAATCCTACTATGGCTAAGGAATAGCTTATGAATATTTATAAAGTCATGCTAAAGTTGCTTGGTAACCTTCCTGGAGCGTCCACTGACGCGATATTCATAAACCAAGCCTTCAGAGAAAGGGAACAAACAAACTCCTAACTACCTATTACATTTCTACGGATGGATGGGGATGATTTATATTTCAATTTTAATTTTCTATTTCCAAAAAGAAAAAAAAAAGTTTTTGTGTTCAACTGAACATTCACTTCACATCACACTTCGCCAGCTAATCTCTATTCAGCCAATCAGTTAGCTCTACCGTAATAACGTCACGTTACGTATTTAATATTCATAAGCCACGCCTTCGCCTTAGTAGGTCCAGTGGACTTGTCGGAGAGGGAGCGATGATGTCATTTGTGAAAACTTAGCCCACTCCCCCTCGTGAGACTGTGAGAGGCGCTGATTTGTCTTTCACATAATTTTCTGCAGAAGTTTTTTTGTGAAGTGACCGAGACACAGCGCGCCCGCAAGTTAAGAAAAGCTGTCACACGGCCTCCGAGGAGTAACTTTTCCCCATTTTGGAAGTGAAGACTGGACGTTCAATAACGGGACAGGCTTATAAATCGAGCCCATCATCCTGGACGGGCTGAAAAATTTCAAGCGAGCGAAATGAACCGGAGTTTTAATAATAAATCGCAATCTTTGCGTAGCTTGAACATGGACGCCGTGGAAGTGAAAAGCAAGGTGAGTTGTATGAAATACATGCATGAAAATATTTTACGGGAATAGTTTCCCTGCATAGTTACACGATGCTGTATATTTTTAGATGAGAGACAGTAGGAATGGCTAACTGTGGTTAGCCCATGTCAAATCATATTATGCCATATAAGAGCAGTTTACTCAATTACGAACATTTTGAAATAACGTTTATTTTACTTTTGAGAATTGCGTTTGGTTTCATCAGCGTTTTTTGCTTAAGTTTAGTCGTCTCCAGTAAAATGAGTTACTGCACAACCGTTTTGGCGCTTGAACTGTCACATTAATGGATAGTGTGTATGATTTTCGTGACTTTAGATCTCTAAAAGAATATAAAATCTGCAAATGATCACGCACAAGTCCTCTTTCAGTGCTGTGTTTCTGTAGTCTGGTGCAGCATGTGGCTCTCAGATGGGAGCTCTCTGCTCTCCCCTCACTCTGCTCTCTAAAGTTTTGTGTGTTTGTAATCTTCACATCAGGTCATGTTAAATACTGTCCTCATTTCCAGCTGTCCGAAAATAGTATCCAAACAACACACGGACATATTTACGTATTTGACAAGAGCAAACATGAGAGCTGATTCATTGGGATGGGCTCTATTATTTGTTTCAGTTGGACAAAGTGAAACTTTTGTTTCTTGTATTACTCACCCAAAGTACATATTTACACCAGCGGTTAACATGGATACTTTATTAATCTCATGGGGAAATGGGATTAGAATATCTATCTATCTATCTGTCTATCTGTCTGTCTGTCTGTCTGTCCATGTCTATCCATCCATCCATCCATCCATCCATCCATCCATCCATCTGTCTGTCTGTCTTTGTCATCTATCTATCTATCTGTCCGTCCGTCCGTCCGTCCGTCTATCTATCTATCTATCTATCTGTCTGTCTGTCTGTCTTTGTCATCTGTCTATCTATCTATCTATCTATCTATCTATCTATCTATCTATCTGTCTGTCTGTCTGTCTTTGTCATCCATCTGTCTATCTATCTATCTATCCATCCATCCATCCATCCATCTGTCTGTCTG
>JAFVLL020028642.1:15504-45549 GCA_021397915.2 Tor tambroides | reverse complement strand
TTTTTTAATCGATTGACAGCACTAGTTTGTATATATGTTTATGTTTGTATAATATATTTATAAATATATAAATTATATGAATATACATATATGCATGTAAATACATGTAAATATTTTCAAAATATATACATGCGTGTGTGTGTATTTATATATGCATAATAAATATACACAGTACGTACACACATTATGTAAACAAGAACTTTTATTTTGGGTGCGATTAATCGTTTGACAGCAATAGTAAAAATATCTAATGTTGGCAGAGATCCAATATGGTTGTATTAAATTGCATCCTTTTTCTTTTTATGATCTTGTCTTTTTATGATCTGATTAATAATTACATAAATTTGATTTCAAGTTTCACATATCTGTAACAAAAGAAAATATCTCTATAGCTGTTCAGAATTTCATTTTTAGCTCCGTGTGTAAATCATCCATGACATTGGTGTTCATACAGTCTAAACTCTTCCTCCTCTATCCCTCTTCTAAGTGTGTTATTGTTATTTTTTGAGGAGAGTGACAGGCGACCCGCTATAAACTAAATTTAGTAGTATTTAGATGGTCATTGTTTCGCACACAGGTCTCAAATCTCCACCTCGACGTGTTAGTTTTCATGTCTGTATATAATGCATGTGTCCATAAATGAGTTAGTTCTCCTGATATTTCATAAGCGGATCACTTAAATAGCTGTGCTTTCTACAGCATAAGGGATATTAAATCCTTCTAGAAGGTTCTGCCGTGTTTTTCTTCTGTTTCTCCGACTGTCTATAGCAGCAGCCAACCGCAGGGAACCGTTTGCACATCTGGCTGGTCGAGGCATTGGAGCCCAGGGGCTTCTGGGAAGTCTGTAACGAGAGAATGCCTGGCCGTCCGCACACACACAGCTCACCCACAGCTGTTTGTTCTCACTGTGTGCCGCCGCCACCACGAGCAGGCCTAAAAATCACCGAACTCGCATCTCAGGAGCAGAGATTAATCTCCCCTCGCTGTGAGATTATGTGACATCCATGATTGTTTTGATATGCTGTTTATTTGTGCCAAAAATCTGTGTTGCTCTCCATGCTGTGACTCTTACATAAGGACAGCAGTGGATTATGCAATTCACGTGCTGCTGGCGAGCGAAGTCGCGTTTGCTTGAGTCCCGGGACAGAGGGCCGGTCCTGCTGAGATTATTTTTGGCCTTCGTGGAGCACGAGCAGGACTGTGTGCTGCCTCTTTCATACGGGGGAAAATAAATAATAAAACGCCACTAGAGGTTGAGTTCTTCATATGCTGGCTGGGTTTAAAGCGTTAGTCACAGTAGCGTGGCTCCACTACTTTTGTATGCTGCTGTTAGTCTGCATAACGCGCTGCTTTTGTCTGCACAGTGGAGAGGAGCCTGAGGCAGTGCCATTAACAGCAACGATTCTCGGAAACATCATACAATAAACGTTATTCAGAGATTGCCTTTATTTATTTATTTTTTAAGGGAGACAGCAGCTGTCAGGCCACTCTGTGATACAGCAGTGTCTCTGTCTGTCTTTCCAGTAAAAGTGCTGACCTCTCCAGAACACTGGGGCGTAGCGGTCATTTTAACGTTAGGGTCTGACCCCCCAATTCTGTTCATGCTGAGCATAAAGTAAATTTGGTTGGGCCCTGAAAAAATTTGCAAAATAATAGGCCTAGCTATTGTGGAAATTTACCATAATAAAAGTTTTTTTTTTTCTCATGTGTGAAGAGAAATGGCTTTTTAATTAATTTTATTTATTTTGTTATTTAAAAAATATATTTGTTTGTTTGTTTATTGATTTATTAATTTATGTATTTTAATATCAATTTAAATTGTGTAATTTCTGCGTCACTAGCGGCAGTGCACAATAGCAAAAATAGTGTGATTTTTACAATCAAAGTAACACAATGAAGTAAATGGGACTTTGAATCTTTTAATGTTATAAAAGCACTTACATTAATTTTCTGTTAAATTAAAACTGCTCTTATTTTATCTCAACATTTTTACAGTCATTTTAGGCATTATGTTGTTGGATATAATTGCACAGAAAGGGATTGTAATTTTTTTTATTTCGCTTTAACATTAACACTCATTCACAGCTTGTGGATATACAATTAAAACAGTATTTTTAGATTTTTTTATTTTTATTTTATTTAATAATGCAATGTAAAGTTTTAGGCCTTGCGTTGTCATGGCAAGTTGTAAAAGTACATATACACAGAAAATATTTTTTCCAACAAAAATTACTTAAACACTGATATTCTTCATGTTATACTGTTGAAACAGTGAATATTTTAACATTTACAAATTGGCCCGATTCACTTCTATTTAAGTGCCTCATTGTAACCTAAATTTTTGATCCATCAGGAATTACAAAAAAAATTCAAGAAAAGATTATTGCTATGAATTAATTTTTAATCTGAATCTCCAGACTTTCCTTTGTACTAAGACACAAACCTTTGTCCATTGTTCATCCAGTGTTCATTTATTGAGCTGTAATGGGCAGAACCTGGCTGATCCTGGTCTCATTTTGTGCTGGTTACTGCTGCTCTGTGTTGTTCTGCCAAGAGTAGCCTACACTGGAGCCACTGGATGACTGCTGTAAAATGTAGTTGATGTTGTGTGGTCCAGCGTGTGTGGTACGTTTAAAGGATGCTGTAAAAGAAGGCGAGAGGGCAGAGGTTTGGGCGGACGCCGTGTGAGCTCTTTGTGTCACACAGGTGGATTTTAACAAACTCTGACACACGTTTCCTGCTGGAATTTCTGAACAGGCACAAACACCACTGACAGATTGACCTTTGGTGCTTTTTGTTGTTTGTTTTTTCGATTTCCATTCTAAAGAATGGATTTGTTTCTTTTGATTTGTGTTATAAAGGGCCTTTGTTTTTGAAGGTGTACTGTAAATCATTCAAAATCAAAATAGTATTAAAAATAGACTTGTGGCCTGTAATGTCTTTCTGTCTTACCCACAAACCTCAATGCTCTTATTACATAGGAAACATTTCCAGCATTAATGGAATTTACCAGGTTCAATACAGTTTAAGCTCAGTCGACAGCATTTTTTTTTGCATAATGTTGATTGCCACCAAAAATAACTGATTTGTTCCACATTTTCGTAAAAAAAAAAAAGAGCAAAAATCAGGGTTAGGCTGAGGCACACTGGAAGTAAATGGGGCTAATTTTTCGAGGATTTAAATGTGAAGTTTATAATGCTGTAAAACCACTTAAATTAATTTTTCTGTGAAATTAAAGCTTGTGTATTACTTTATCTGCAAAGTTGTTCATGCCAATTCAATGGTCATTTTACGACATTGGGTATTACGTTGTAGGATATAACCACTGAAATGCTAAATGATTTTTTTTAACAATAAAATAGTTAACACTCATATCATTCACATCTTGTGGTTATACTGTTAAAACAGTGGGTATTTTTTAACGTTCACAAATTGGTACCACTTTTATGCCTAACTGAACTGGAAAAAATGATGGACAAATCTAAATTGCTTTTTGTGGTAATCAGTGTTTGTGCTGTCAGTTGAAAATTCCTTTTTACACTTGCAATGAAACATTAAATATCTTTTTTTGTTTTGTTTTGTTTTGTTTAGTTTTTTGTGTTGTGACACGTCTGAGTGTAACGGATTATAGAAAAAGAATAAAAAATGTAGGACTAGGACCAGTGTTAATTTTGGCAGGTATTTTTTTTATTTAGTCTTTATCTAGGGATGAAAATGCTTAATAGTCTTAGTCACATTTTAGTCATTTGAGTCTTTCATAGTTTTAGTCGACGAAAAGTCATTGCATTTTTTGTCAACTTTTAGTCATTACTTTTAGTCAAACTGCAGTTACCAGCATTTATTTTGGTAGCTATTGTATATGTAGTCTTCAAACAAAAATAGTCATTATTTCTTCTCTGTTTAGACCAAATCAATTAAGCTTATGAGAAATTTGAATCTAGGATTGAATTTGGAAAAACTAAATTTTCATTTTTTTGGTAGATATAAATTAAACTCATTTTTCAGATACAGTAGATTTACCTAACAAGTGTAGCCTACATTTATTTAACATCTTTTGTTGGTTAACTTGACACAGATGACACAGATAGGTATTTAATTAGGAATGCTGTCCCTTTAAGACGAAAGGCATGCATGTAATACTGACACACATTCAGTTTTCACCCACCTGTGTATGTTCACTTAAGCCATAACCGACAGTATTTACATGAGAGAGCCTACACAACAGACATTTGGAACTTCTGTAGGCTACATTGTAAAAAAAAAAAAAAAAAAAGGTTGGGCAAACTTAAAAGTTTAAGGCAACCAGCTTCAGCAGATTTTTGAGTTTTCCCAACTTCTTGTTTTAAGTTTATACAACAAAAAGTTGAGAAATTTCCTAAAAAAATAAGTTGAGAGAACTCAAAAATCTGCTGAAGCTGGTTGCTTTAAACTTTTAAGTTGGCCCAACCTTTTTTTTTTTTTTTTTTTTTTACGGTGTATGTGTATTTGAGGACTGAAGAAGTGAAGTGTGCGTCTGGTTGCCCTATCCCTAACCTTTCAGGTGCTGAGGACATTGTTTCAGATCGCTAGTTTTGGTAGCCTATCCGTCCACTGCAGCTGCCATACTGAGACTAGATATGCGAACGCCCCTCACCCGATTGTAATCCAATGACAGGGACACACATTTTGAAAGACAAGACAGTTAACTTAGCCTATAGGATGTATTTTGAATGTCTGGTAGTCCTCAGATAACATTCTAGTCCCATCTCCTCTTGTTAACGAAGACGCGGCATAAATTTCTTCATAGTTTTTATCATCAGATATTAGTTTTAGCTCGTCAACGTCTCGTCTTTAGTCACAGAAAAAAGGTTCGTTAACGAATATTTTTCGTCGTCGTTTTTGTTGACAAAATTAACACTGACTAGGACATGCATTTATTTATCAGCTGATTTATATTTTATAGAGCCCTTAAGGGGACATGGTAGAAAAAATGAGACGAGAAGAAAAATGATAATTTAAATGCTTGTGTTCTCTCACAAAAGAATTGTGTTCTCCGAGAAACTTGCCTTCACTCGCAAAACGTTTGCATTCTTTCGTAAAAGTATTGCGTTCCCCCAACAAACTTTGGGTTTGCTCACAAGATGTTTGCATTCTCTCTAGGGATGCACAATAAATATCGGGTGATATTTAATGCGCATCTTGTCAGTAAAGCCGGTTCTGTAATCAGCGGTAAATGCCATCACGTGCATGATTTCAAATTGAGCAGCATTTACTAAACAGAGCTGTTGTTCACTGACAAGCTGCGCAAATCCACGTTCATTATCAGCGTGGTTTTGCGCAGCTTGTCAGTGAACAACGGCTCTGTGTAGTAAATGCTGCTCAATGTGAAATCACGCACGTGATGGCATTTACCGCTGATTACAGAACCGGCTTTACTGACAAGATGCGCATTAAATATCGCCCGATATTTATCGTGCATCCCTAATTCTCTCGTAAAACTATTGCGTTCCCCCGACATACTTTGTGTTCGCTCGCAAAAGCACTGAAATATAATTTTATTTCCAACACAGTTTCTCTGGGGGATGCAGTACTTTTGCAAGAGAATGCAAACCCACTGAAATTATAATTTCAGTATAATTTTATAGGATTGTAATATGTCGGCTTTGCAGGTTAATGATCAGGTTAATGACATTTTGTTTAAACATTATCAAGTCAAAAAAATATATACGTCGTGGATGAATCATTGACAATAAAAATAAAAATAAAACATGCATTTAAACAAATTAGATGGGGTCCATCATTGCAACTTTCAGAATATTTGTGTTTAGCCAGTTCTTGGTTCCTCAGGATTCATTGCTTTAGGAAGTAATGCTTTTGAATCACCAGGCTTGCCTGTTACTGTTCACAGTAAGGAGCTGTTTTTGGTAAGTTTGGCCTGCTGATAACTTGCACTGGCTTCTGAGTGACCTTACTGCACACATTGTTTGAATTCACTTTGATTTGGCATCACTCAGCACCACCCTATTGGAGACAAACTGGGTTATACAATACACCTCTCTTGTGCCCACTCCCCAAATCAGAAAGTTACTCTGGAAGAGTGATTCTTGTGTGTTGTCCAATGTCTCGCTTTTCAGCCTGTTGTTGCAGAGAGGAAGGAAGTGGCGTTCACCAGGATTCTGGAGGCTATAGTTGTTTATAGCCTGGAGCAGAAGTTTGTGGCCTGTGGATTCGGCCCAATGCCGTGCGGTTGGACTGAGATTTGAGGCCGCAGCCTTGTTCAGGGTGTGTGCACCCGGAGAGGTGCATTCTGGGTGACGGTGGTTTAGCCACTCTTCTGAAATCTAACTCGAGGCGCCTGGCTGAGCAAGAGTAGCTGGTTTTTGCAAAGCTTATTCCTGTTCCTCGCTAATTAGGGCTGCTCTCTGGGACGAGACCAGACATGTGGAGCACATGAGCTGTTTATCCTACCACAGCACTGCTCTTCAAGGGATCTACTCGCTTTGATTCAGAGTTTTAAAGACATGTGTGTGCTTGTTTATCTGGGATTATGACTACGCCATTTGAAAAGCAAATGGGTCAGTTTTAAATAATGCGGACGGAAAAATATACCTGACGTTTCTCTTAAAACGACACTGTAATCGGAGCCGTCTAACAGCTGTCTGTATAAAGCGACTGTTAAGACGCATGACTAAAATGTTATTTAATTACAGCCACAAAGACGCTGTTGTGCCTTTTTTTTTTTTTTTTGGATTCTTATCAAGTGAACAACTCCTAATAACACGTGTATCATTAGAGATTTTCCTCCCCGCATTCACAATTTTTAACATTCTCATTTGCAGACAGACCGTCTGGGCCATTTCAGACTATTTGTGGTAACAAGAAGCAGTCGTCTTTTGTCTTTCTAAGTTTCCTCTGTCACAGTCATCTTTGCCCATATCTTGTTTTCTTAGACCCGTTTCTGTGAAAACTATCTTTGGAAAAAACAACTCGTAGCACACTATTATAATTCAATATTGTGAACTCTTCATGTTTGGTTATTCATTGTCCAGTTTTTAGTCTGTTGTTACAGAAACAACCTATTCACAATGACTTATTGTTTTGTCTATTTTATTACTAGCTAGTGTAACTTATTTTTTTACCGTGGTTTATTTACTGTTCAGCTGCAGCTCAATTGGGCCATTCCCCAGTATTTTTGACTATAACTGGATTTAAAAACAATTTTTTTTGAGATTTCACAGTTTAAAAAAATTGTTAGTGCATCGTTCATATCTTGCAGTGTTTTTTTTTTATCAACAGCAACATCATTATTTTTGTCAACAGCATCATGATGCTCATTTTCGTCTGTTATTGTCGACGAAATTAAAATGCGCATTACTATTTTAGTCTTCATTTATATTAGTAACTGTTTGGCTGATTTCCTTCGCTTCTCATACTGTATTCCCCCACTGACAGTGGTGAAGAGTCTTCTTTGTAATTAAGTCCTAAATTAGCTCAGTGGTAAGGAGGTGGAGGGGGGTCTACAGCTCTCAAGACCTAAGCGTATTGCTGGCTTTGAGTTTTTTCTCCTTCATTAGAGAGAAATTGAGATGATTATTGCAGTTGTGACCTAATGGTTAGAGAGTCGGACTTGTAACCTGAAGGTTGTGGGTTCGATTCCCAGTACCGACAGGGATTGTAGGTGGGGGGAGTGAATGTACAGCGCTCTCGTTCACCTTCAATGCCATGACTGAGGTGCCCTTGAGCAAGGCACCGAACCCCCTACTGCTCCCCAGGTGCCGAAGCAAATGGGTGCCCACTGCTCCGGGTGTGTGTTCACAGTGTGTGTGTGTGTGTGTGTGTGTGTGTGCTCATTATTCACTGCTGTGTGTGTGCACTTGGATGGGATAAATGCAGAGCACAAATTGAGAGTATGGGTTACCATACTTGGCTACACGTCATGTCACTTTAAATTGAATATCAGGGGTTGGTGTGGCACAGTAGTTAAAGATCTGAACTAAAAAGTTCTAGGTTTTTGCCCCACCAGGACAATCCATGAGTCATTACCACTACATCCTTACAAGTTCTTAAACTCAGGTCGATGATTGTCCTGGTAACAATTTAGTGTCTGTTAAATGACTACTTACTAAGTCAAATCAGACGGTCACAGTAAACAACCTGTGACTAGAGAACAGTCCAGCCCAGACCAGAACCTATTGGGGGTCCTTATGGAAAAACAAAGATGGGGGAAGTCACGGCCGAATCTGTAATTGTCTTTTTCCAGTGGATGAGGGGCAGCCAGTAATCAGTCAAACAATGGTGAAGCAATGATGCCCATTTTCCACCAAGATGCTGTTGCTGGACCTGCTACCTTCTGGTTACCAGCAAAGCTCTTTAACATCTGTGCCACACCACCCTCTGATTACCCCTGCATCCGTTCCTTATCTCTATTTCTGTGTAATAAATGAGCTGAATCTCAGAGCCAGCAGTACACTCGAGGTCGTGAGAACTGCAGTAGTGACCCTGCCGCCCAGCTCATTTAGGTGGACTTAATTACAAAGAGGACTCTACACCCCCACAGTTTCACAGACACACCCTAGCTGTTTATGGATCGTTCGCAGTAGGGCTGGGCGGTATGACCAAAATTTTATTTCACGGTATGAGAAATTTTATTTCACGGTAACGATATCTTTCACGATATAGTTTTTTATATAGGTAGTTATTCCAGAAAATGTACAAAAAGGGCTTTATAATAAATAGAAAACTTGAATATTAAGAAGAAAAGGACTTGATCTTATTTGGATATTTGTATTTTATTTTAACCTAAATATGGTAAACAAAGTATGACTTTATATGAACAACAATTCCACTGTATGTCACATTTTACAGTTTGATGTGGACAGAACTTATTATGGCTTTTCTCAAGTAACATCTCACAGATAAAATATATCTCAAGTAAATAACAGAGAAAGAAAACTTAAATGTACAAATAGAAGTAAGCGCTTTGTGAGTACATTAGCATGACACAGTTTGCAAATCACCTTTTTCTGCTCTTGTCAGATTTTGCAAAGCAGACAAGTCCACACCAACAGATGTTGCACCTCTTTTAACTCTTTCCCGCCAGCGTTTTTTTAAAAAAAGTTGCCAGCCACCGTCAGCATTTTTGATGATTTTCACCTAAATTTGACGGCCCTCAGAATATTTTCTGCTATGAATATATGAACATATTATACATCAAAATAAAGAACCAAGCCTCTGCTTTTAATAATAATAAAAAAAAAACTATTTTATTCTATCTTCATGTGTTCATGTTTTATCACCACTTGAATGCACGTTTCATCAGAAATACAACATTTTGGACAAAAAACTGAGAAAAATGCATTTTTATAAAAGTAGTGCATTTTCAAGCAAAATGCATTCAAATGTCAAATTCTTTCACCTGTAAATAATTATGAGTAACTGAAATTGCATTCAATAAACAGAACAGACAGACACACACACACACACACACACACACACATTTATACACACAAACACACACATATAGTCTACATCAATACATACATACATACATATACATAACACATATGTATATATATATATAGAGAGAGAGAGAGAGAGATCATCACACACACACACACACACACATTCAGATTGACGGGTTATCAGTCCATACACAACTAGAGATGTTTCTGTGTCTGTAGAGGCATCTCTCTCAATGACTACTTCGTCCCGATCAGATTCAAAATGGTCAAAACATGATCTACATATATGATCTACATGTTCTCTGATCCTTCCATTAATGCCGATCGTCTTGTACTCGGACCCGTAAGACCCGGAAGTCCCGTAACTCATTCAGGACATGCGCTAGGGCTTTCCTTACCGTATATACCTAGAACACGGATTGCCGTAAGAAGCTCGTCAGGGAAGCGAACAGGGAAGCGTTGTCTCTTAATGTGAGATATCTCGTCAATGGCGGGGAAAGAGTTAATGACGAGTTCCTCCTCTGCTCAGGATTTTCTTTTTGAGCCATCCTCGATCATTCGTTTCTCCTTTTCCATGTTTTTACAACCTCCCAGCGTATCCTTCAGTCTTGCATTCAACGGTTTGACCAGTCTCAGCCTCACGCGTGCTGCATGTGAGTTGGCCACGCCCACTTATTTACATTTCGCGGTATACACGGAATAAAAAATTCTTTTACGGTACACATTTCATTCCGCGGTAACGATATATACCTTCATACCGCCCAGCCCTAGTTCGCAGACCGTTTGTGCTCCTGCCTCATATGGTTTTTGGGAGGCTGAGGGCCAAATGTATATTAATTGCTGACTGCACTGTCTGGATACGCATCCCACCCATCGCAGGTTCCTCAGATCCCCCGTCCCTCCGTTACCCTCGCCCTCCCTCCATCATTCCTGCATGCACGAGATGAGATGGCTGGAATACTCCCCATCTTCTGTCATGAGTCTGAGTGAGTTCACAGGAGTTCACATGGACTGTACTATCATCCACGTTTGCAAATGTTTTCTTCTGCTTTTAAAAGATTAGTTTACCCAAAGAAGTTCTGTTGTCATTTACTCCCCCTAATGTGGCTCCAAAACCCTCTGACTTTATTTCCTGAAACATAAAAGGAGAATAGGACAAAATAGGAGCACTATATTCCAAATCCTTTTATAATATTGGTAACAGTTTTTATTTTTGTAGTCCATTTTAGACATTCTACTAACAAGTAAGTAACTTTGCAGCTACATGTCAACTAGCAGTCATTAGAGCATTAGTAGACTGTCTGCTTAATATCTTCTAACACTTTATTTTGATGGGTCTACAACATACTGACTATCAGAAACTTTGCAAGTATATGTCAATTTATTCTACTAATCCTAAACCTACCCTAACAGTCTAGTCTGTGTGTTAGTAGACATGTAGTTGCAAATTAACGAGAATTAGTTGACACAGTTGACATGTAGTTACAAAGTTACTTCTAGTTAGTAGAATGTCTAAAGTGGACTATCAAAATAAAGTGTAACCATGATATTATTTATGTGATGAGTAGATTAAAATTAAGTTATAAAACACTGACGGTTTTCCCCTCCAGAAGGAGGTCAAACAGATCAAATCAGTGAGTTAGAGAACTGGATCATTCACTTATCATTCAGACCGGTTTTGTGAGCTGGATTCATTGAATAGACTGTTATTTGTATTTATAATCATAAATGCAGCAATGAAATCTGGTACAAGAATCACCTCTGTATTTTCATACATTTTGTGCACATTTACATATGTGAAGCCCATTGCAATAGTCAGAAACTTGGCCCACAGTGATCCCACACATAGTTTAGCCAGTCATCCCACACATAGTTTAGCCAGTCATAACATAACATAGAGGTAATTTACATATTCTTAGAGGGCTTAAAGGTACACTAAAAAATATGTATATAATTCTAAAGGGCAAAGAGAGGGTAGAAAATGGTTGTGTAAAACGCAGTAAGAAACCTCGACTATAGTCCCGTTCACACAAATGATGTTAACTGCAAAACACTTTATAATGCTTAATAGCTTTATAACTTTATAATGACAGTGAATGGTGGTCGAGATTTTGAAGCCCAAAAAGTGCACAAATCCATCATAAGAAGTGCTCCACACAACTCCGGGGGTTAATAAAGGCCTTCTGAAGCGAATCGATGCGTTTGTGGAAGAAAAATATCCTAAAATATTTAAAACTTTATAAATCGTAATCTCTAACTTCCGCTAACTGTTGTACTCGTGTTCACGAGAGAGTACTGTTCCAGCGGATGATGTATAGGAAGTAGGCATAGCGTAAGCTCTGGTGAGAAGTGATGAACGAGGAAGTGCAGAGGAGAGAGAGCAAAACTAAACACCTGTCAGGAATTAGAAGTACAAAACGAAGATTTGTAAAGAAAATGTCGAAGAATTTCAATATAAGCCATGAGGAGACTGGATTTCCTTTGCTGTAAAGAGAGGATTCTCACCGGAGCTTCCGCTGAACAATAAAATTATTGACACTATCACAAGCTCGAGAATTTAAAGCGGCAGACGTGTGTGCGCTTAGAATAAACTGACGATATCGTCCACTGGTGTGGAAGCTAATATCATTATCTTTATAGTTATAATTCTTGGTGTGAACGGGGCTTTAGCAGAGTTGACTAGTATTTCCAATTTCGACTAGCAGCAGCAGTTCTGTTTAATCGACTAGTTGACTAGTCTTGCACGTCTCTAGTAAATACTGTTCTTTATTCTCTGTGACAAGTGGGTGGTATTCCTAAATACCGTAGTATTTCTTCTTTTCTGTAAGTGCCACCTACTGTCAGAGAGGGAAATTGCATTTTCATTCGGAGCGTTTGCCTTTTTTTTTTTCTTTTTTTTTTTCTTTTTTTTTTCTTTTTTGTATTAAACAGACATAGAATGTGAAAATCATGCCATGAAAACATTCGTGTTGGTGTGAACGGGCTTTAACATGTTAATGTTACATGAATGTAGACTGGCCCCTCTAAGTTTTCACTTGTAATTTGCTCTCGTTATGTTGTTAACATTAAGCGTATCAAAAAGTAAACATACTTGACCACTGATAGATTGACTGCAGTCTTTAGCTGTCACACGAGAGCCAAAGTTGTCTCAGGAGATGACTTAATCTGTCATCTCTCACATGTATGAATGCATACAAACATATGACAGCTTAAAGAAAGCATTTGAAACTAGCTTTGTGTGCATGTGTCATGCTTCACAGGCAGTAGCCCTCATGTGAGCAAACAAGGGAAATGAATCTGAACTCTCTGTTTTGTGTTTGGTTTGTCTTTTTGTGTGTAGGGGGGATGGGGAATGGCTTTTTGGAAATCCTCCTTAAATCCTTTCATCTGTAGTGGTTGGACAGACCACATTCCTCATACCTTCCCTGCCTCTTTTATTGCAGTCTATTGTTTAAGCTGTCCTACAAGATGTAATTCTGAAATCATACTGGCCTTATTAGCGGTTTGCCGTTGGATTCCTGTAAGCCAATTTGGCTTTAGCTTGCTGAAAGAGGGGTGTGGGGGAGGACGTTCATTTAAAGAAACAATTAGACTCTGTGAATGGCAGGACACCAATGGATGCCACGTATATAGGTCAGAGACCTTTAAAACAATAAGCTCCCCCTCACTGTGAGGGCACCTGACAAATAATAGCACTGGAGCGGAGGCCTTATCTCATTGGTTACCGGGAGACTGGTGAGCTGTCATTTACATTGATCTGATTGGCACGGTCCCAGTTCCACTCTCAGCTGCTGACAGCCAAAAAGTGACGAAGGAGGGAAATATACTGGCCTGCGTCCCATTACATGTACCATGCAATAAATTATGTACAAGAGGTTGGCATCTGAAGACTTTTTTTGTCCACCAAGACTGTATTTATTTGATGAAAGATACAGTAAAACACTAAAATTATGAAATATTATTTCCATTCAACTGTATTCTGTTTGAATATATTTTAAAATGTAATTTATTACTGTGATGCAAAGCTGAATTTTCAGCATCATTACACCAGTCTTCAGTGATCAACATGATCCTTCAGAAATCATTCAAATTTTCCGATGCTCAAGAAAATTTCTTATCAATACTGGAAACAGTTGTGCCGGCTAATTTTTGTTGAAACAGTTTTTTTTTTCTTCTCAGGATTCCTTTATTTAATAGAAATAGAAATAGAAATCTTTTGCAACATTTTAAATGTCTTTACTGTCACTTTAGAACAATTCAGTGTATCCTTGCTGAATAAAAGTATTAATTTCTCAAACTTTTGATGGAAAAGCTCTATAATTCTATGTACGACACAATAGTAAGTGACTATAGGGACATGACTATTGATACTCATTTCCTGATTCTGATTTACTCGGGATCCTGATTCTAGATCGCTAAATATTGGAATATTTCAGTTCCATCTAAAAGGTTTGTTACATGTCATGAATTTTGATTGTAACACACCAAGAGTTTTATTTATTCATGCATATTTACAAATTCTTCACATACTCAAATATTCCATATGCAAATGAATGCATAATAAAAAAATACTTGGTAACACTTTAGTATAGAGACCCATTCTCACTATTAACTGGTTGCTTATTAGCATGCCTATTATTAATATAATGGCTGTTTATTAGTACTTATAAAGCACATATTCTGCATGACTATATTCTACATCCCTAATCCTACCCAATACCTAAACTTAACAACTACCTTACTAATTATTATTATTAAGCAGCAAATTAGGAGTTTATTGAGGAAAAAGTTATAGTTAATGGTTTGTTAATAGCAAGAATAGGACTTTAAATTAAAGTGTGACCAAATACTTAGTAAAAGTATTGTTTAGCTAAATGCATACCTTACAATTCATTTTTCATGTAACAGCTGCTGTAGCTTTTAAATGTTAAAGAGCCAGAAGAGAATAGTTACAAATTTGTTGTGCAAGGGATTGTTGGCAGTAGTAGATGCAAACAGCACTGATGTTCACTTCGTAATTCCCCTAGAAAGAGCACTGCATCAGGGCACATGTGGCATCTCAATTTCAACATAGTTTGATTTGGGACATCATAATTCTTACATTCTGTTTTCATCTGATTGAAGCCTTTTCTGTTTGGCTGCTGTCTGAAATACTCAGCCGAATGTGTTAAGTTGTCGCTTGCCAATTAGCAAAGACCTTTATCTCCAGTTGCTTTACAGTCCACTGATTAGTGGGGTGGTCTCAACTAAGTAGCCTTAGGTTAAGTGGTTTGTGTAAGGGCACAATATGACCAAGCACAACTGTGATGATGGTAGTAATTCTCTAGTTTCTTGTGAGAGAACCTGCATCTTGAACCAGTGTATTTACATCAAAATATGGTGGTTCATTAGTGTCGTCTACCTAATGATTTTGATTTAGTCTGTAACTCTTGGTTAGATAACAGATTCCAGGGCTCGCAAAATTGCTAGCCCGACATCCCGGGGCTATTGCGTTTTCCAGTCGGGCTAACAAAATGTATCACTGCCCTGCCCGACGGGATAACTTAAATACAGGGCTCCCGTGGGTCCTTAAAAACTCTCAATTTACTTGTATAAAATTGAAGGCCATAAAAGTTTTAAATACATTAAATGGTATAAGAAAAGTCTTAATTACAATTTCAAGAGATCTTACAGTTGGGGACGGAAAGACGAGGACCGCGATACAGCTGGATTAAACTTCAAAAGGAAATGATGTCATTGAATAAATGAGCACTGCACATTTCAAAGTCAAAACGCGGCGCCGATGTCTATGTGAATGTGTCTCTGAAGGGAACCGTCTGTCCTCAGAAACGTGTCGTCGCATTTTCATTTCATCATGCCTAGGGCTGGGCGATTTATCTCATGCGATATGCATGCGCATCTTGTCAGTAAAGCCGGTTCCTTGATTAACGATAAATCTCCATCACCTGTTTTCAAATGGAGCGGCATTTAATACACGGAGCCGTAGATCACTGACAAGCTACGCAATATCGCGTTCATTATTGAAGGCGATTCATTTGCGATAATGAAGGCGATATTGCGTAGCTTCTCAGTGATCTACGGCTCCGTGTATTAAATGCCGCTCCATTTGAAAACAGGTGATGGAGATTTATCGTTAATCAAGGAACCGGCTTTACTGACAAGATGCGCATGCATATCGCATGAGATAAATCGCCCAGCCCTAATCATGCCTATAAAATGCCTGATAAAGCAGCATATATGAGCCCGATGCTGCTTTGTGTACAGCCGTTACCGGAGAAGCCGCTATATTTGCTCCTAAAGCGCCACCTCGTGGCAGAGAGTGAATTTGCATTTCCAGTATGCCTATCTTATGTTCAGATTAGGGTTGCACGATATATCGCATGCGATTGTCATGCGCATCTCGTCAGTAAAGCCAGTTCTGTGATTAATAATAAATCTCCATCACCTGTTTTCAAATGGAGCAGCATTTCATACACAGAGCCGTAGTTCACCGACAAGCTATGCAATATCACGTTCAATACCGCAGGCAATTCATCTGCGATTCTGAGCGCGAATTCCGTAGCTTGTCAGTGATCTACAGCTCTGTGTATGAAATGCCGCTCCATTTGAAAACAGGTGATGGAGATTTATTAATAATCACAGAACCGGCTTTACTGACGAGATGTGCATGACAATCGCATGCGATATATCGTGCAGCCCTAGTTCAGATCAATGTGAATATCGACCCATGTTTTTATGCAGCAAACATAGAGTTGTAAATGTGAAAGAAGTTAATATTCCTTTTAAAAATCTAAACAATTAAGACAGTAATATTTATGTTTTAAATTAATATAATATTTTTGATTTGTCCCTTTTCATAAAAATGGTTTAAAAGCTGAAATGCCATTTTATAAGATTTTTTTGTGTGTGAAAACATGTATCAAAACTGTAAATCATGTCATTTTATGGCTTAAAATGTTACTATAGACATTGTTCAACCCCACTCATACAGTGTTCATTTTACTTGTGCAGGTTCATAAATTGCCTTAAAAACAGCTCTTAAAAAGGTTCATGATTTTTAAAAATTCTGTAGATACTCTGTAAATAGTGAAATAATATTCTTTCATTGATATTTGTGTATTGAAAATGTTTTTAATTGACATTTAGAGTTATCTGATTTTCTATATTTAAAAAAAATGGTCTTTTTTATTTGGGCTAATTAAATTAATTTTTGGGCTACCAAAATCTGAAGAGTACTTGCCCGAAGGGCTACCAGGGATTTTGAAATTTTGCGAGCCCTGGATTCAGTTGACCGGCTTTGAGGTCAAAACAGATCCATCTCTCAGCAGAAATCTGTGGGCCACCTGCAAATCTCCGCTGCCGTGCGGTTGAGGAGTTCAGCTGTGAATGTGGGAGAAGCCAGTTAAACCAGATGCTGTTCCTGTGGAGAAATTGACAGCTTGAAGCGTTTGATAGGACCTCTGGCTGAACTTGCTGTAGCAAGACTGCGTGACCATGAGGTGTCATTATGTTTTTATGATGGAACATGAAGTTTCATTGTTATATTTCTTATATTTTTTTTATCAAAATATTAGATAAAGAAAGATTAATTTGGCTTTCTGAAACCCAGTATCTGTTTTTAATGTAGTTAGACCTCATCTGTGTGGGTGAGTGAGTGTGTGTTACGTGCTAGACGTGTCTACATGTGAGGGTCATCATGGCAAACAGAAGCAGCAGAGCGAGGCGGAATCTGAGATCTTGGCACACATTTCAGCAGGTCTCATTCAGGAAGTGGGTTGTGAAAGGGTGTGTGTTGAGTACAGGTGTGGAAGACCAGCCTCAACCTGCCCAGACCTTCAGAAAACTTTCTCAATAACAACAGGAAGAAAGACGCTCGTCCTGATGAGGCATGACTGCCTCATGCGGCCGACACTCCTGGCATCTTGTTGAATCTTTTACTTAAAGACTCCTAATACTTTACCTGCAAGTCTCCATTTTTGTGTGGGAATGTGACTTCAGACCTTCACCAAAAGTAAACATGAAGAAACTTACTTTTTCAGGAGTTCTAACTTGCCATGAATACAGTATTTTCAAATTATTTATGAAAAGACTGCAGCATCATTTTCTCTCATAAACCGCAGCATAATTCAAAGCTTAGACTCTGCAGAAAAGCAAATTGCAGTGAAAGCATTTTTTGCTGTGGTTTGGAATCATTTTCATCATTGGTTTCTCAACATTGTTTTTGCCTTGCATTGTGAATAGTTCATCCTTTTTGGAAGATGATACAGTGAAGCTATGTAGTTACTGTTTCCAAACCAACATCCACGCTCTTCTACATTTACCATTGTTTTTATTTATTTATTTGGCTTATTACGAAAGGGCATTTTACTTGAGTAGTTGCAATATACATGTGACTATTCTTAAACAAAATCTTAAGCTTTGTGAAATGCCAACAGAATGATGGTATAATATTCGAATGATTGAAAATGCTACCATGGTTGTATGGGTATTAAAGTTAATAAAGTTCATGTGACACATTTTAGTTCTGTAACAATGTATTTTCGATTCAAACAGGATCTACAACAAAAAAGATAGGGCTGGACTTGATTTTATCCACTTGTGATTGAAAAGTGGTCTCTATATGACAGGTAAATAAAGGATAGGGGTTGAAAAAAATAGGAAGGATTAGTGACCAACTAAAAAGGAAAGTAATTTCATAGGCAGATCAAGATCAGTGTGCTCAGGAATGAAAGAATCTGTGACTAAGAACATTCAAGAAAGTATATGAATTTTGAATTTTAAGTCAAGTAGTAAACACTTGCTTTATTTCCATAATCCACTTTATACATTCTGCTAACTATGAGTAACTACATGTCAACTAACTCTCATTAGAGTATTAGTAGAGCATTAGTAGACTGTTAAGGTTAGACAAACAAATTGACTGCAAAGTTGCAAAGCTACTTATAGTCAACAGAATGGCTGAAGTGGACTATTAAAATAAAGTGTTACCAACTGGGGTACTTTTTTTTCAGTTGTAGAGGTACATTGTGTTGAAAATGTTGTTTAAAAGTGATTTAATTGAATTAACCAGAATACCCAATGTATTTGTGCCTTTTTTTTCTATTTAATCAAAAGTGGTCTGCATCTACTTCAACCTAAATGCATTTCCCTAGAAGTTACTTAGCTCGACTTGGGTGCAAGGAATCTTTTCATCCTGTTTATCTGATTAGCCTAGTTTTTCTTTCCTCCACAAACAGCTTTAAAGGGACAGATTGCGGGTGTCATTAACACCTTAATCTTCCCTCATTCCTGCACCCCCTCTAAACCCGGTGCTGTATGGTGTCACCTGTGACAGTGAGAGATTAGAGAGCAGATCTGGAACGTCTCACTTAGCAGCTTGTTTGGGGGGTTGGGATCATCTCAAATGCAGAATGAGGTCAGAGCCAGATGAGGACTCACCCGCTCATCACCCCTGAGTCAAACGCACACCGCATGACCTCTGGGAGTGCTGCAGGAGTACAGTGTAGCAGATAGCAAATCTGTGGATTAAAGGGAGTTTTAGGATATCATTGCCCCATCCATTTACACTGAATGTGCCTGGGTTGGTTTTTAGTGCATCATTTTATTGGCATTATTAGCAAAATACACCAAAGTGTCACCTTACCACAGTGAAGCAAAAAAAAATCTTATGTATAAAGAGTGGTGCCACAATGCCAGGGATCTGCAGGTCATTGCCAGGGTGTTGCTATGCAGTTTCTATTGTATTCTGAGTGGTTGCTTAGTTGCCAAGTCAAAAGCATCCCACCCCCTCTAAGTATCCCTGCAAATGGCTTAGGTCCCTCTTTGAGTCTAAATCTATGGCAATTGTTTGCCTATTTTATCATCCATCAGACATAAATTGTAAGTTTATTGACTTAGAAACAGACTGCGAACCCAACGTATGAATACCAATAATGGTGACATTTGTGTTGGCAAACACATCTAATAATATTTTAAAATTGCATATCCGTAATTACATTGATTCATCAATGGTGCATTACAAGAAAGGGCAAATCTCTCAGACAACTGTCACTATAAATCTTTCAAAATGCAATTTTATTTCTTCTATTAACTTCTTTTGTACTTGAATGATGATTTCAGCTCATCACAAGTCATCTTGCTTGTGTTGGGAAGAGCTTTTCCACTGTACAGATGGCAACAGGTGCCTACAAACACAAGGTTATCATAGACAGAGCATAGCAATGCCAAAGTCTGTTTCTCTCCATTAGTGTCTTAAAGGAATAGTTCACTCAAAAATGAAAATTATTCCATAATTGACCCATGCTCAAGCCATCGTAGGTGTATATTCTCTCAGACGAATACAATCAGAGATATATTAACTAATATCCTGACTCTTTCCAACTTTGTAATGGCATTGAATGGTGTCTGAGTTTCTGAAGCTCCAAAAAGCACATCCATCCATCATAAAAGTAATCCATACGACTCCAGTGGGTTAATGAATGCCTTCTGAAGTAATGTTTTTTTTGGAAGAAAAATATCCATATTTAAAACTTTATAAACTATTATCACTGATTTCTGGCAACTACTGCGTTCTCGAGTTACGACATATGACATAGGTATAGCGGAAGCAAAGGGGAGAATTAATGCCTCTCTTGAATTGTTTGGCTAGACTGTCGATTTGTGTACGTATCCATCTTAAAATGTGCCTCCACATTCGTCAGTTCTCACCTTAGCTTCTGTTATGTCTATGTCCTACATCATACGCCGGATGGCTCGAGGGTGAGTAAATTATGGGATAATTTTCATTTTTAGGTGAACTGTTCCTTTAAGGGTCACATCAGCTTTGATCCTGTTACTAGGTCTGGAGACCCCAGCAAAAGCAAGTATCTTTCTCAAACAGAATCAAATGAAGAGTTTTCAACCTGGGCAATCTTTTGTCTTTGTTCATCAGGGCTGAATCTGACCAGTTTCCTCTTACTCATGGATATGAAGTCATAAATGTACCACCGACACACACCACAGCGTGAAGAGGGCAACCAGTGCATCCTGAACCATGTTCTGCTTCCTGACTGTCTTCCTCAGTTCCCCACATCTTTTTGTTAGCCCTGCACACACTTCATAACCAAACATTTACTTTCAACCTCAGTGCTTTATGTGATCACTGGTAATAGCCTTTATTTACATTTCCGTGGACGTTACGTACTGGCAGCGGCAGTGATTATGTCATGTAATGATAGGACATGCTTAGTTATGTGTTGGGCCTAAAGGACTCTTGGCAGTCAAGTACTAAACTTGGCCACACTTGCAGAACATATGGGGGGTGGAGAACAAGGTTAAACACTGAGCATATGTTTTCGTGTAGAGATGGTTTATGTGCAGAGCTGCATTGAGAAGCATGTGAATTGCACAGTGGAAGTACAACCTGTACATTTGAACTGGATTCCTTCTTTACCAGGGCAGACTTGGTGGAATGTCTAAAATAACTTTCGTAGTTTGTCTACCTGTTAAAAGCAGTTCTTATGTAACATCGCAAAAAGATGGCAAGGGAGCTTAATCTCCCGTCACAGTCTCCACCCTTTACCGCTGCCTGCTAACTTCTCCCAGATGTGTATGTCAGTGCACTGTGGGTAACACGAATTAAAACCAGTAGGGGTGTGTAGGAGCCTGCATAGAGAGCTATGCTGAGTGTGCACCTCCTTTAATCTCTCTCAGGGTACAGAGAGAAGCCAAAAGCCATCGCTCCATTCATCCAGGGAAATTTGAGTGCGACGGTTTAAAGCAAACACAGACGGACTCTCCCAGGGGGCTCTGTCTGAGAGCCATTACCCCTGATTCTGCACTGCGGTGAACCCTCGAGTACCTGTGTCTGCTTTATATGTATATAATCGGATAATATATGCAGTTCACGTTAGAGTTCCCTTTCTTTCTCCTGGTAGTTTGGTGATGTTACGGAAATCGACATTCTGTTTGTCAGGGTGCTATATAGTGTTCTTATCGCAAGCTGGTTGGCCTCACAGGCAAGGTATTGTCATGCAGAATTGTGTTCGCACTATCTGTCACTCAATGGTAATGCACATCACTTTATTCACTCATGGCATCGGTGGTTGACTCCCACCAAGAGCATTCTTCACCAGCACGACAGTAAGCACAAATAATAGAACCCAGACAGGAATTTGGGCAGGGTGTTTTGGAAATAGGAAAGTGGATCGCATTGGCAGTTTCTCCAGAACACACAGTAGGAAATGCAGGAGAAAATGGGAAAATAAACGGTGTTGGTAGGCATAATGATTGGTCGTAAAACTCTTTTGAGTCCTGCTTTTATGAGCGTTTGTAAAAATCCAGCAGAACTTGAAAAGGGACCCTTTCAGTGTGCAAGTTAACGAGAGGTGGGACGACATGAACAAAGGCCTGAGACCTCGCCCACTCCTCTTTCCCACACCCACCCGTGGGTGACTGAGGGGGATCGTACTGCTACGGTCAACTGATGAATTATGCTTCAAACATGTTGTGGGTCATCTCGGTTAATTTGTGAAACAACTTCTGCATTCCTAGTTGAGGCACTGTGTGGTGGAATGTAGGGTTTATTCCTACCAGGCTCACCCACCACATCTCCAGTGACCCCTGACACTGGGACTGGGACCCTTCCCATGGAGCTTAGTCAGGTGACTGCAGTGCCAGGCACAGCATTGAAACATTACTGTATTCATTTGAGCTATTTATGAATTACACCATATGAGAAATTCTTTCTCTGCTTTCTCTGGGCAGAGTTAACTTTTTGTAGGCCTTGTTTGCCTAATCTCTCTGCCTTCATCTCAACAATGCTGTCTTACTTTAAAGGGGTCATGAACTGCCTTTGTTTTTTAATTTTGTACTGTTCTCTGAGGTCCACTTATAATGTTATCAAGAATTTTACATCAAAAAACATCATAATTTAAAAGTAATAGGCTATTTTCTATCTTGCTTTTTCCCGCCTTAGCAGAACGCTCTATTTGATTCGACGTGGCAGATTGTAGACTCGGAAGTAAACGCCCACTGCTGTGATTGGCTAACAGTGTACATTCATTCCTCATAGATGGACACTGCTGTGATTTAGGTTTAAAACACATAAATGACTCGATACATATCAAACGATCTGTAAGATAAGACAAAGCAATAGTGACCACGTAATGAAAACAGTTACACTCTTGTTGCAACATTACTGTCGAATCCAAAATAGGCAGCACAGCATCGTCTTTTAGTTTGTCTTTTTGAAAATCCCCTAAATCACACAATCACTGAAGTTGGTCAGTTCTGTATAATACTATGGAAGAATAATGGTAGATTTAATAAAAGTGGAATTTATAAATTTTCTATTTAAAATTGATTTTGCATGTTGCTTTTGTTAATAAAAGTAAATTTTGTATGCATCCCAACTCAAGCTTAGTGCTTTACTGTCAAATCTGTATAAACATGAAATAAACAAGAAATGAACATGTATGATTAAATGATCTATATTTTAATAACCCCACACACCACCCCCAGCGCTACCAAATCTGCTCCTAGCGCCACCATCTGTAGAACTTAGTGGCGCCTGGTGCCACTGCTCTCAAATGTTAAGCCGCCTTCCACTATCTACGACAAGCGACAGACCAGAAGTCATTCGTTTCCAATGGAGAGTAGTGTGGTAGCTGCGTGGAGTTCCGATCATATGCGTATGCAGAAATTTCGAATCCGATTTGAGCTTCGGCTGCACCGTATGCAACCGCCCGACCGGATGTGATGCATTCTATTAAAAATTATGAGCATAAGGTTAGAATTACCAATATTTTGTTCACTTTAACATTATTCTTTAAACACTATTTCTGTAAAATGGTGCTTTAGAATAATAATGGCAGAAATAATTATTTTATAATTATTAAATCATTATTTACGTTGATTAGCCCCATGAAACCTACTGTTTTTATTTTGGGGGTCATTTGTTTAGTGACGATACATTCATACATGAATTATATTCATTAAAATCATTAATTTTACCATGGTGAATATGCCGAGGTAACGGTTGCTGCACGACCAGTTTGAAAGTTCTGTGCGACTGCCGCTAGGGGGAGAAATGTGACAGTCGTGTCCGAATGTCGAGTGCAGTGGAAAGGCGGCTTTATTCTGGAGCCCTGTAGGAACATTCCAAAAGCTGTCGTTTTGGCAGACTGCCTTCAATATAAGCTGTTTTTAGACTAACAACAAAGTTTTGAGTTCTGAAACTTATAGTACAATGACCTCTTATATGTCAAAAGAATTTTGTTTTCTCAGTTCATGACCCCTTTAATGCATGTTTTAGGTGATTTTCTGGATATGTTACTTACAGGAGTGGCTAAATATCATGGCAATTCTGGCCATTGATATAAGGCCATCAAGCCGTTAGCTCTTTGGGGGTTTGCAACCACAAGACAAATTATGGTTTGAAAATCAATGTTTTTCAGAAAGAAAAAGAAAAATACAGTTTTGCCCTCGAGTTAGTATTGTAGACATATCCATAACCCAAATTTCCACCATTTAGTGCCTAAACCTTTAAAGAACAGATTTGTGGATTGTGGTTTGCAACATTTGTTTGTATGAAAGAATGTATGAAATAATGATTTGGGCTTGTTGTTCATCAGCTATTGACTCAACATCCCTCTCTTTTATGAAAACTGCAGATTAATGAAACCTCCTTGGGCAATATTGTTGCCTTTCTTGAACCTGTAGACTTTGTTTTCTGTCTGGTAGGCACTGGGCCATTCACTTTCCCCTGGAAATGTCTGGAAACAGCCAGCTGTCCTTTGATCACTGAGCTGAATTTGTTTTCCCATCATGCATCAGTGCAGTGAGGATTACTCTGTCAGGAGTAGTTTAGGCTTGGTGACTTAGTGGCTTGCCCTTACTCTCAGTCCCATTGGAGGTTAAAGATTCCACATTGGGTCTATGCCGATACCAGCCTGTACTGGTCACCGGGAGACAGAATGGAAAATCCAGTGGAGTCTAGTTTCTGCCAGGCAAACCTAAAAAGCACATTCATTGCCCCAACTCCAAGTCCCAGCTTCCAGGATCAACTTTGTATTTGCTTACTTAAAAATTACACCTTTCACCAGTCCCCAAGTTCCTACATGTTCCGTTAGATGGTCAAAGTTCTTCTCAGAAGACAGTTGAGGGTGGACATTTAGAGAACTGTACCCTCCTAATGAAGGCCAGAAGCAGAAACACTTCAATGTGTTTCCTATCAAGAGACTTGAAGTTGGGGCTGAAATTCCAGGACATAATAAAAGCCTGTCTGGACTCAATCAAAATAATCAGGCCGCTAAAGAGCCAAACTAAGAACAACTGCGGCTGGATGCTTTGAAAATTCGGAAGCTTTGTAAAAGCATTTTTAAAAATTGATTTGAGAGTAATTGAACAGAAGGTGGGCATTTTCTTGCCTGTATTTCCCTGAGAAACCATGCTGGGAAGTCAGTTAAACTTGCACTGGAAACTATACCTTATATCCACAACGAATAGTCCAGGTGTGGTTGCTGTCTGACTCAGCACAGAGGGGGATGTTTTTGAAGCAGGTTTTGTTAGTGTTCAAAGAGAAGCCTTATTAAAACACTCTGTGCTGCTCAAGTTATATTCTATCATCAGCCTCACAAGTACCTCACCCCATCCCTATGGGGGCATTTCGATAATGCATTTCTGTTTTAAGATGTGTTGTGTCAGTAGGACTTGTGATCACACTTGATCTCTTAATCTACATGCTACAGTAACATGGCGTTCTTACAGCACTTATCAGAGTACATCAGAACATGCAGATATCTTCATCTCTCCTGAATACCTTCAACAGAGACCGTTGTGTTCTGTCACTAGTTGAGGGTACGTTTTTGTAATGATGGCGTCAAAGGTGGCCTCATGTTTTGAGTTAAATTGCCAGAAAAAGCATGTTACATCATAATCCATGGAGCATCTGAGGGGTATAAACCGTCCGGCAGGTCTGATTAGATTTGCATGCTTGTCCTCATCAACTTCATATGAAGCTTTACTTTCCAACAGTACTAAGGCTGAAGTTTAACAAACTGATCCAATCTCTTGCTTTACCACGTTTCTGTACATACTTGAGGCTTAAGCTTCAAATGCAAAAGTATTAACAGTTGTCATTCTTGTTTATTCTTGCAGAAGAGGTTGACTACAGCAACTTTGCCACCAGCACTCTGACCCGGAAAAAGAAGGCCGTGGTCACTCTTCGCAACGACCTGAACCGCAAACGGCCCCACATCCGCATTGGCATGCCTCAGGATTTCCGTCCCGTGTCGTCCATTATTGACGTGGACATCCTTCCTGAATCTCACCGGAGAGTTCGGCTCTACCGGCATGGCTCGGACAAGCCCCTGGGATTCTACATCCGTGATGGAACCAGTGTCCGTGTCACGCCCCACGGCTTGGAAAAGGTCCCAGGTATCTTCATTTCCCGTATGGTACCTGGAGGCCTGGCCGAGAGCACGGGCTTGCTGGCCGTCAATGATGAGGTCTTGGAGGTCAATGGCATCGAGGTGACAGGAAAAACATTGGACCAAGTGACTGACATGATGATCGCAAACAGCCACAACCTTATCGTGACCGTGAAGCCGGTGAACCAGCGCAACAATGTGGTGCGCAGCAGTCGTATCTCAGGCAGCTCGGGTCAGTCATCTGACAGCAGTGGTTCGGTGGGATACCCCGCCATCACCGCTCCCACGGGTGCCACCGCCATCTCTCATGGCTACAGTCCAGAGGATCTGGAGAGTGACGAGGAGTCGGACATCGTAATTGAGAGCAACATGAAGCGGCCATCACGGCGCTCCAATGCCTCGGTGGCTTCAACTGCATCCCGGTCCCAGACGCAAACGACCACCGTGACCCCTCCCAGCCCCCCTACGCGACCCCAAACGAGGCCGCCATCCACCGTGTCCACAGCCTCTTTCCACTCTCAACCGAGCTTTAACGGCACAGTGCACAATAGTTTGAGTTACAAGTTGCACAAGGACCTTACCCTCCAACACCACCCCTACCACAGCAGCAACCCCGCCATGCGGGAGAGCAACGGCAGCCTACACAAAATCCTCAGCAGCCTGAGGACAGACCCCCGTCACAGCCTGGTTTTACCCAGAGGAGGGGTGGAGGAGGATGGCACAGTCATCACTTTATAATACATACAGTCACATAAAATCCAGCCCTCCCAGAGACTCTGCCTTTCAGCCTGGGGCATCAGACTTGACTTTGAACCTCACCAAACTTCAAGGGTTTCGGAAAATGAATAATTTAACAGAAACAATATCTGCAATTTTATTCTTTTAAATGCTTGCTTTCCCTGTGTTGTAATGTCAAAAATGTTTCAGATTTAGTGGTATGTGTCTCTCTTTCTAAGCAGAGCCACTTTTTTTTATCTTTGTCTATCAGTGTTTCTCAGTTCTTGTTTAGAGGTTAATTTTAATCATGTTACCTAAATATCTCTTGGGACCAGAAATTGGGTTTAGACCTGTGCATACTGTTGGCTTCTGTTTACGGTTTGTATTTGAAAACAAAAATTTGCCCCCCCGGTGTAATAGAAAAGCCAGTTGCATTAGGTATTAATATTAATCATGATTTTTAGTGATAAATATGTATGTTTAGTACATTTATATGCACTAAATTTACTATTTGGCAGATACCCTCAGAATGCTGGTTTCCAAATATATGAATATCACTTCTGTCAGCCTTCAAAAAAGGCTTTTTTTGAAATTGTGGATAATTTGTTTAGACAAGATCATCTCAGTTAAAATATCACTGTAAGACATTAACTATCATGTTGACTTTGGTCTTGTAGGGTTTCATTTGACTTGATTTCTGGTTTATTTGACTGCAGTGGAGTGTAATGGGTCATCAAATATAGGTATTTCACACTTAAATGTCTTCTTGAAGACCTTTTGACTTCGGGAGTCCAGCGGAATGCGAGTCTGTTGGTTCTCTCTGTGTTTAGTCCGTACACATATTTTCTGTCACCTCACTGTTAATGAAGCCTCACCTCTGACCTCCACTCAAATCCCCACAACAGAACAGAATGCTGTCTCATAGTAGTCAGTACTCAAAGGGATAGATCACCCCAAAATAATAATAAAATTCTATCATTTACTCACCCTCAGGTTGTTCCAAACATGTATGAGTTTCTTTCTTCTGTTGAAAGATGTTTTGAAGAACCAAACAGTTGACGGTAGCCAATGACTTCCATAGTATTTTTTTTTCCAGTCACTGGCTACCATTAACCAACATTCTTCAAAGTATCTTCTTTTGTGTTCAACAGAAGAAACTCATACACATTTGAGGGTGAGTGAGATTTTTTTTTTTTTTTTTTTTTTTTTTTTTTTTTTTTTTTTTTTTTTTTTGGAGAACTGTCCCTTTAAGTCCAGTCAAACTTCAGGTATTAAATGAATAGTCTTATATCATCCTGTTATACAGTGGGAACGCACAGTTTATACCCAGTAATTTTGTTTATAGAGAGAGTCTGTGGAATCATTTTTGTATATAATTTAAAACCACTGTGGATGTATCTTCTTTTGCTTTTAGGTTGACTGCATTGTTTTTATCTTCTTGAACAAAGACTTACCTTCATATTCACCATTTTTGTGCCTTACTGCCCCTCCTACAGACATACTTCACTCAAACAGACTAAGTATTTGGATCTGACCACTGGAAATATTTTCATTTTGGTAAAGGAAGGACATGGTATAACACGTGCGTGTGCGAGTCGAAATACATTTGTTGTGAGTCGCCATCTGCTGGTCACTGCCTGAACTGCGTCTCTTTTGCTGAAAATCAAATTCTTTGTTTTGCATTAATACTTTTTCATTCGTGTCACTGTTGATGGCTTGTTTCGTCTATATGTGTATTCATTAACAATAAATAAAATTAAAAGAAATCCAAAACAAGAGGAGCTAAAAAGCACATTACTAAAGAAAAAGGGTACAACAGATTATGTCTTAAGTCAGTCGTGTCAGGACAGCTTCAGTGTCATATTTATGGTTTAACGCAATAAATCTCAGTGTCTAAATGATCTTCATAGTCAGGCAGTCAAACCACATTTAAAATGGTAGTTTAAAGCCTTTTCAGTACAAAAAAATACATGTGAATATTGTCTATATTGTTTTTACTGATGTCAGTCGTTTTTTAAAAAGTGCATAATAAAATTCAGAGATGGATAAAATGAATTTTGTTGTTCTTTTATTGTTTTTATGACCAACGATCAGAGATCTGTTCCCATGTCAATATATATGAGCTCCTAAAAAAAAAAAAAAAAAACACACAAATTCCTGTTGTGTTTGTGCACACTTAGCGAATAAAGCTCATTCTGTTCTATTCTATTCTATTTCACAAAAAATTTTAAATGAAATAATTTTAAAATTATTAAAACTAGTCATAAGTAGCACCAGTATATTTGTGGCAATAGCCAACAATACATTGTAATTTTTCTTTTATGCCAAAAGTCATTAGAATATTAAGTAAAGATCATGTTCCATGAAGATATTTTGTAAATTACTAATTTTTGATTAGTAATATGCAATGCTAACTTCATTTGGACAACTTTAAAGGTGATATCTCCAAGGTTGTATCTCAGCCAAATATTGTCCTATCCTAACAAACCATACATCAATGGAAAGCTCATCTGGTCAGCTTTCAGATGATGTATAAATTTCAATTTCAAAAATTTGACCCTGGTTTTGTGGTCCATGGTCATATAAGCCTATCAATATCATCATTGGACAGGAAGTCAAAGTCAAAAAAAAAAAGTCAAAGTCTGCTTTATTGTCAATTCTGCCACATGTACAGTACATACATACAGAGAATTGAAATTGCGTTACTCTCAGACCCTTGGTGCATACAGATAACACTAAACACTAACAGTAGAACTAAAAAATACAGATAAATACAAATCAAATATATGTCAGCTAATCTAATATAAAATTATAAATATATAGATATAATAATTTAATAATTACATCATATAAAATTTATACTTTTACATAATCTATCTACTGTGTTTTTTAGTTTGACCCTTGATGTCACATGACCAGCATGTGGCCGAGCCGTTCTCTGGCTGTTAAACGCGCGCATGCGCACATGCTGCTCTGCGTTCACTTCCACATAAACAAGAGCAGTGCAGTGGACAGCGAAACATGGAGCATCGCTTCGACAGGGCGGCAGCGGTGCTGTCACCGCTGGAGGAGTCCAGCGCGGAGGTGAGCAGAGACAGCGGCATCGTGTCCCAGAGCGCCAGCAGCTTGTCTATGGTGAGCGAGGCCCTGAGCAGCGGCACTGTGTCTCAGAGCCCGAGCTTCGGCGCTGCAGTGGCCCAGAGCCCGAGCTCAGCAGCCGGAGAAACCCAGCCGGAGCAGACACAAGACGACGAGCTCCTGAGACACACCGCCATCACCTACTCCTCCTATATCAGAGCCAACGCGGAGGAAGAGGTAAAGAAACAAGAATGTTGTGACTGCTTAATATATAATAATGCCCAAACACCAATATACTGTACACACATATGGAAAGCCATTTTAACATTTAATCTATAAGCCGTACTAGTATCTATTTTCATGCTACTAGTACTTATTTTTTAGATACTAGTATCTTTTCC
>JAFVLL020028642.1:0-15404 GCA_021397915.2 Tor tambroides | reverse complement strand
TCAGCAGCCTGAGGACAGACCCCCGTCACAGCCTGGTTTTACCCAGAGGAGGGGTGGAGGAGGATGGCACAGTCATCACTTTATAATACATACAGTCACATATAAAATCCAGCCCTCCCAGAGACTCAGCCTTTCAGCCTGGGACATTAGACTCGACTTTGAACCTCACCAAACTTCAAGGGTTTTGGAAAATGAATAATTTAACAGAAACGATATCTGCAGTTTTATTCTTTTAAATGTTTGCTTTCCCTGTGTTGTATTGTTTCAGATTTAGTGGTGTCTCTTGTTCTAAGCAGAGCCACTTTTTTATCTTCGTCTATCAGTGTTTCTCAGTTCTTGTTTAGAGGTTAATTTTAATCATGTTACCTAAATGTCTCTTGGGACCAGAAATTGGGTTTAGACCTGTGCGTACTGTTGTCTTCTGTTTACGGTTTGTTACGCTTTGAAAACAAACATTTGCCCAGGTGTAATAGAAAAGCCAGTTCCATTTATGCAAATGCAAAAATGAATTTACACTTAATCAGAAACAAACTTTTGTTTGCCCTGCCCACTTCAAGTTAATAACTGAATAATATTAATATTCGTTAGCATGATTTTTAGTGATAAATATATATCTGCTGTATGTTTAGCACATTTATATGCACTAAATTACTATTTTGCAGATACCCTCAGAATGTTGGTTTCCAAACTTGTGTCAGCATTCAAAAAGGCTTTTTGGAAATTGTGGAAAAATTTGTTAGACAGGATCCTCTCAGTTAAAATATCACTTGTAAGTCATTTGCTATCATGTTGACTTTGGTCTTGTAGGGTTTATTTGACTGCATGTGTAATGGGTCATCACATATAGGCATTTCACACTTGAATGTCTTCGTGAAGACCTTTTGACTTCTGGAGTCCAGCGGAATGTGAGTCTGTCGGTTCTCTCTGTGTTTAGTCCGTACACATATTTTCTGTCACCTCACTGTTAATGAAGCCTCACCTCTGACCTCCACTCAAATATCCACAACAGAACAGAATGCTGCCTCATAGTAGTCAGTAGTCGTCATCTTTAATGGCTTTAGTGTTAATGATGCCACTGAGCATACTTAAAGGTATAGATCACACCGAAATAAAAACAAATTCTATTATCATTTACTCACCCTCAAGTTGTTCAAAACATGCATGAGTTTCTTTCTTCTGTTGAAAGAAGAACCAAACAGTTGGCGGTAGCCATTGACATCCATAATATATTTTTTTTCCAGTCAATGGCTACCATCAACCGTTTGGTTACCAACATTCTTCAAAGTATCTTCTTTTGTGTTCAACAGAAGAAACTCATACAGGTTTGGAACAACTTGACAGAATTTTCATTTTTGGGAGAACTTTCCCTTTAAGTCCAGTCAAACTTCAGGTATTAAATGGATGGTCTTATATATCATCCTGTTATACAGTGGGAACGCAGAGTTTATACCCAGTAATTTTGTTTATAGAGAGAGAGTCTGTGGAATCGTTTTTGTATATAATTTAAAACCACTCTGGATGGACCTTCTTTTTCTTTTAGGTTTACTGCATCGTTTTTGTCTTCTTGAACAAAGACTTACCTTCATATCCACCATTTTTGTGCCTTACTGCCCCTCCTACAGACATTCTTTTCTCAAACAGACTAACTATTTGGATCTGACCACTGGAAATATTTTCATTTTGGTAAAAGCAAGGCCATGGTATAACACGTGCGTGTGTGAGTCGAAATACATTTGTTGTGAGTCGCCATCTGCTGGTCACTGCCTGAACTGCGTCTCTTTTGCTGAAAATCACATTATTTGTTTTGCATTAATACTTTTTCATTCTTATCACTGTTGATGGCTTGGTTCATCTATATGTGTATCCATTAACATTAAATAAATGTAGTAGAAATCCAAAACGACGAGCTAAAAAGCAGATTACTAAAGAAAAAGGGTACAACAGATTATGTCTTAAATCAGTCGTGTCAGGACAGTTTCAGTGTCATATTTATGGTTTGATGCAAATTTCAGTGTCTAATGATCCTCATAGCACGGTATATTAGTCAGGAAGCCAAACTACATTTAAAATGGTAGTTTAAAGCCCTTTCAGTACAAAAAATATGTGAATATTGTCTATATTGTTTTTACTGATGCCAATCGTTTTTTAAAAAAATGCATAATAAAATTCTGAGAACAATGAAATGCATTTTGTTCTTTCATTACTTTTTTTTTTACAACCAACGATCAGAGATCTGTTCCCATGTCAATATGAGCTCCTGTGTGTGTGTGTGTGTGTGTGTGTGCGCGCGCGCATACTTGGTGAATAAAAGCTCATTCTGTTCGATTCGATTCCATTCTGTCTTTCACGAACAATTTTAAATGAAATACTTTTATATCAGTATTGGACAGGAAACGCCAATGTCAGCTAATCAAATATAAAATTATAAACATAAAATTAATTTAATAATTACATAATAGAAAATTAATGATTTTACATAATATAAATCTATCTACCTACTGTGTTTTTTAGTTTGACCCTTGATGTCACATGACCAACATGTGGTCGAGCAGTCCTCTGACTGGCTGTTGAACCCGCGCATGCGCAGATGCTGCTCTGCGTTCACTTTCACATAAACAAGAGCAGTGTAGTGAATAGCGAAAGATGGAGCATCGCTTTGATAGGGCTGCAGCGATGCTGTCACCGCTGGAGGAGTCCAGCGCGGAGGTGAGCAGAGACAGCGGTATCGTGTCCCAGAGCGCCAGCAGCTTGTCTATGGTGAGTGAGGCCCTGAGCAGCGGCACTGTGTCTCAGAGCCCGAGCTTCGGCGCTGCGGTGGCCCAGAGCCCGAGCTCCGCAGCCGGAGAAACCCAGGAGCAGAGCGAGCCGGAGCAGACCCAAGACGACGAGCTCCTGAGACACACGGCCATCACTTACTCCTCTTATATCAGAGCCAACGCGGAAGAAGAGGTAAGGACCTTTCTGGCATGCCTTGTTTAAATGCCCAAACACCAATACACGTAAGTAAATAAGGGGGGGGGGGGGGGGGGACTTTATATTGTATTATATTATATATTTTACAGTTTGGTTAATATATTATATTATTACATAAGCTAGCATGCTGTTCTTCTGAATATTATCACAGCTGTGATTTGGCTATATTACAGCATTAGTGTGCTATTGATATCCAACAGGTATTTAAACAAGAATTTAGTATATTAAACAGATATTACTTTTTAAAATCAATGTTACCAGTTGCTTGTCTTTTTTATCTCCACCAACGAAAATTGTTCCAAATGAAGCCACAGCAGAATCAACTGTCTTGGTGTTTTGTTCCTGAATGAATCAGTGTTTTTGAATGACTCAGAATAAATGATTCAGTGACTCGCTCGTCTCTGCATCCAAAATTGAATACTTATCAAATAACATATTTTATAGTAGGTACTACATTTGGCTTAAAACTTGCTTTGCAACTGTCAAAAAAGTGTGTTCAAATAGTATAAATGTATAAATATATATAGTATAAATGTGTGTATGTGCTACATCTGTCATGTTGTCATTGTCATGTGACCTATGGCATCAGTTGTGTTGCTTCACTGCCATTCATAAATCCTCTTCTGAGGCTTCTTGGATAGTAAAATGTCCATCGGATGTACACTTCTGAATCTCACAGAAAGTAGTAGGTCATCTGAGTACTTTACACCTACTGTTTGATAATTGCTGCTTTCCATTTACCTTGGAAGTCAGAGCTGGGAGTGACACCTAAGTTCCAGTACACAAGTCGGAAAAGCAAGATGGACATGTCCATTGTTAGCTTAACAATAGATAAAAACACATTTAAAAAAAAAAAATAGGTATTTGCAAACATAATGTCAAAGTATAATGCCCACAGATAGAGGCTGGATAGTGTGCTCCAGAGTACACAGGCAAACGGAAGTGCTAATAAACAATATATTACTACTGTTACGTTTCTCTTGATGTGCTGAGCAGCCATATTGGTTGTTGTGGTTCCTCCAAGTTTCCAAGTCAGAACTCTGACTTAAAGGGGCCTTCCAGTTAAAAGTCCCCACTGGGAACTCAGAATTTCTGACTTTGAGTACAAATTGAGTCCAGCATTAGAATACTGTGAATTCGGACATACTACTCAGCTCACATACTGTTTTTCGCCTGCTATATAGTATGGAAGAAGGCATATTCACTAACCATGTGTACACAAATTTGTGCATAATATGTGCATATGAATACTTTTACAAACAAATCATCATTCATCAATAATTTGCATAATAAAATGTAAAATGTTTCATTAATTTATGAAAAATTGTAGAAACTGAAACCACACATACACAAAAGTCAAATCTGGTGTGTACAAATACAAATAATCCACACAATTTTCTGACCCAGTGTCTCCACCCACTGGCATAACAATATAACCTGTACAAATTGTCATTTAAAAATTCCCCATCAGCGTGAAAATGCAAACATACAACGAGTTGGTAATGTTTCACTATTTGTATCATTCTTGTCTAAATTAATTATAATCTTATAAATTGTATATATTGAATGTCATGAAAGTCACTTTGGATAAACCATATTTATTTAGAGTGCATTAGACATGTTGGCTTTCAGTATATAGTTACTCACTCCCATGGGTATAATATCAGATTTCCCACATAATAACACTTTAAAATGCTGATTCTGATAGAAGTACAGTTGTGATCAGAGTCCTGTATGTAGATAAAGAGAATCAAGTTAAACAAATAATACAACATCTCTGTATTGCGAACGTATGTGAATTTTAACACTGTCAGTTCATCTAAAGAGATAATTGAAGCCAGTTGTTTCAATTTAATGGGATTAAAATCACATGATTTTAGCACCCCTGCTCTGTTGAAGAACATGAGCCTGGGTTTGTCCATGCCTCTGTCAAAAAAGAAAGTTTATGTTAACTAGGCTGGAAAAGATTACAACACTTTTTTTAACGAATTGAATGGAGAACAATTAAGAAATTCAAAACCACTGTTACTCTTCTTGGGAGTGGTTGTCCAACAAAACTCACTCTAAAACCAGAT
The DNA here is from genome assembly GCA_021397915.2 of Tor tambroides. Lineage (NCBI taxonomy): Eukaryota > Metazoa > Chordata > Actinopteri > Cypriniformes > Cyprinidae > Tor > Tor tambroides. The sequence continues at coordinate 10,356 of JAFVLL020028642.1, read as the reverse complement.
CCTATCACAATGAACCTCAGGGGAACTCATGTGCAGGCCTCTCTGGCTTTGGCTGAGGAGGGTAGATACTCCTTCACTGATGGAGAAAACAGGAGTCAATCTGAACAAATTCAGGACTCCAGGATTAGTTTTAGTATGACAAAACCCAACAAATCCATCCAGACTTAAGGGAATGGTTCACCAAAAAATTCAAATTTGCTGAAAATTTACTTATTCTCAAGCCATACGAGATGTAGATGAGTTTGTCAGAACAGATTTGGAGAAATGTAGCATTACATCTCTTGCTCATCAGCAGATTTCTGCCGAGAATGGGTGCCGTCAGAATAAGAGAACTTTTTGATGACCAACTCAAAGTCTCTTCCGTGCATCTGTGTACTCATCCTGCTGGAGCACAGTTACTGTATCAGGCCTAATGTGCTAAGCGTGATATGGGATAAAGAAAGACTGACTTGTTCTTTGTGCTGCTGACTGAATTATGTTAAATTCCTGACACACGCCTGCTTTTTGAATTCTTTATGGTCCTCTGTTATTGTACAAAGTACTATGTGAAGCAGCTATTTGTCATTCTAAGTGTTTATATATCATTATATGTACAGTATATCATGTGTTTTTCTTGATGTTTGTCATGTATTTGCTCTGCAGGTCCTGTGCTTGGAGAAAAGCCTGGAGGAAATGCTTACAAGAGTCGATGAGTTTGTTGGTATGCTTGATATGGTAAGATTAATGTCTTTGCATTTATAGAGCTGGGATTATCTAGAAAATACTGAAGTATACAAAAACCATTAGTAGAATAATGGTAGATATATGAACAATGAATGAATAAATAAATACAATTCAAATCTGATTCCCACTAAGGCTGCAAGAATTTTATTTTACGTTTTTATCACACATTAAAGTTCATGTGAAGTAGCAGCCCTAATTTTCCACAATAAAGATTGTTCCATAGCAGTGTTACGGCTAACTTTGACTGCCATAAATAACTCTTACCTCAAATTTTCTTCAGACCCCCTAGAGCCCTGCTGTTGCCCACTTAAACCCCTGCTTTAATAACCACTGTTACCAAAGGTGTTTAACTGACAAATTTGCAAATAAATGACAAGCATGCTAGACATTGTGTTTTTTTTTAATAGATTCGAAACGACACCTCACAGGTGGTCAATGAGAACCTACCACACATACAACGAAAATCTGAAGAGATGAGAGAGATTTACCGAAAAATTGACAAATTGGAGGTAATAGCTTTAAATGCCATCTTTAAATCATGGTGATGAATGGACATGTTTTTTTTTTTCAGTTATTGTTTCATGTGTACTGTCTAATTCTCAGGCCTTTGTCAAAATGGTTGGAGCCAATGTCAGTGCAATGGAAGAACAAGTAACTCAAGTCGAAGGTGAAGTTGGGACCCTACCAGGCACCTTCAAAAAGTTCTTCCGCACAATGGCCGTACCAGGTTTTTTAAATGTGAGCTCTTTATATATTCATACATGCCTGCCATATTACTTCTAAAAATAGCAGAACTGATAACAAATGTTTACTTCCTCTTACTTTCCTTCAGAAACCTTCTAGCCCAAGAAGGCAATCACAAAAACATCAAGAGCTTCCCAGTGTATTTAGGACAGAAGATTACTTTAAACCTCAGTCTGAGCAGTAAAAGAGAGACAATCGTATTGACTTTGTGAAGCACCAATCAAGACCAGAGTTCTCCAACATCAGCAGTGCTGCCTGCTTTCAGATGCAAACACCTGGGATTGCTAACACAAGCATTTCACGGTCACTTTATCTGCAACTTATTCAATGAATCCTGATCGAAGCCAACTGTTCTTTTAGTAGGCAGTCTAATGGCAGCTAGTTTTATAACCAACAGAAGCTTTGGTTTTAAATAACTTGTTTGTTTCTTGTTTTTTCTGAAGTGCCTCTCCAGGAAGTCTGACACATGGGAAAGCATGCTCGAAAAATGTCAGAACATTAGTTGAAATGTTTATATGATTTTTACTCCTACTTGTACATAGTTTTACAGCTTTATAATTTTTTTGCCCTCAGTCTTTTCTTCCAGTGCTTGAGATCTTTTTGCACTACTTTCACTGTTGCTATATATCACTTATCTATCTTATTAAGGTCTACAATTTGGTGTCTGGCACATGTTGACAATGAATATGTAAGGAATTCACGTAACCAGTGTAAAGCACTCTGGGTTATTATGTAGCATCCAGTGCCGCACTCCTCAGCCAAACAATCGCCACAACAAATATTGTTTGTCATGGACCATTTACTTTTATACTTAAATGTCCATGGACAGTTGTTATGCTAATTGTTACATAATTGTGACTAATGATTGTCTATTTGTAATAAATTTCCAAATGTAGCCTATCATCATTTGATCAATGATCAAATGTTGTTATTAGTCAACTGAACAGCTTTGTAAAAAGTCTGATAGAAGAGTTTAACAATTTAAATTACATACAGCTGAAGTCAAAAGTTTAAATACTCCTTGCAGAATCTATAAAATGTTCATTATTTTACCAAAATAAGAGGGATCATACAAAATGCAAGTTATTTTTTATTTAGTACCGACCTGAATAAGATATTTCACATAAAAGACATTTACATATAGTCCACGAGAGAAAATAATAGTTGAATTTATAAAAGAGTTAAACTTTTTGAATTTGAAGATCAGGGTAAATTTCATTCATTTTGTCTTCTGGGCTTTTTGTAGCCTCTGAAGGGCAGTACTAAATGAAATACATATATATATATATATATATATATATATATATATATATATATATATATATATATATATTTAGGCAAAATAAGAAAAATGTACACCCCTGGCTCTTAATGCATCGTTTTTCCTTCTGAAGCATCCGTGAGCGTTTGAAACTCAGTCGTCCTCAGTGTGAAAAGATGGATCTCAAAATCATACAGTCATTGTTGGAAAGGGTTCAAATACACAAAAAAATGCAGCGGTGGGATAGAAATAATTAATATTTTAGCATACAAATGAAACTAAAATGCTTTAAAAGTGACAACGTTAAAGAATCATTAAATCGACTCTTTGAACAGGTTCATAAAAATGAGCCAAATGAATCACTTCAAACACTACCTGGATGTTTACGCGCTAAGCTGAACAGTCACATGACCTTGAACGTCATGGCAACTTCATTACGTTCGACCAATCAGCAGCGTCTGCGGCTTGTGGTAAGAAACGAGGGCAAATATCTGTAGAAACGCCGCACATGTGTTTCATCAGCCGAACTTCACTGAGGAAGAACGAGTAGCTCTCCCGCCTCAACCAGTACAGACCAAATCAATCATCTTTCATAGGTATTGCTAGTTATGTGTGATTTTAGTTTGCGTTATTATGCTCATATGTGATTTACAACATGTCTGAGCCGTCTAATTATCTGTCCAAATGTCAAATCACAGCAACTCTTCCTGCCATGTGCTTTATAACTGCAGTATGTGTACTTAAATGCTATAAATGAACAGCTTAACATGTATTACCAATATGCTGTTGCACTTACAAAAGTCCAGTGATGAGATACGTTAGGAAGCCTGTGCTGTTTTCTAGTTTAAGCCAGCCATGTGAGGACAGGTTTTACCAGTCAGATATTAATATAGCCTATATTATTTGCAGGGTAAACGCACCTATTATTTACTGGAAACAAGCGTTTATGGAAATATTTAGCATGCATGTTCATTCACTCAAGCTGCTACTGCTAATCATTAGCGGCTAACGTTGGCAGCTGTTACTTTTCAAGAACAAGGAAGCATAAATGTGACTTGGTGGCAAAATTTGTACAAAGTTTTTATTTATTTTAAGTATTTGCTGTGCTGCTTCTAAAATCCGATTCTCATAGTACAAACTGTCGATTTAATTGAAAATAATTGTCAAAGCACTGTGAACTGTATTTTTCTAATATTTACAAATGGCGATACTAAAAGAATTTAAAAAAAAAATAGATTATGATCTTCAAACTAAATTTATCAGACTTGTATTACTGGTATGTCTCTATGTGGGTACATGGTTGCTAGTCATGTATGTCAATCTTGGCAGTTTGTTGAAAGGTCCCGCCCATTTGAGAGCTCGCCCAATCATCCAGTCGGGCTTCAGGGTGATACTGAAGTGATATTTTCATTCACTTAGACCTGTGTTACACACTGCATGAAAGTCTATAATAGGTGCACTTTAATGCCCACCTGCACTTTTTCAGGAGATTGGTTCAGAAGTGAAAGAAAAAGTCTTCATGAAAGAGCAAACAGCAATGCCGTCAATCACAGCATTACAAACTTTGATTTGAAGCAAAAAAGTACATGAAAAATCAACAACATTAATTTTTTTTTCTTTTTAAATTTTATTTATTATTTGCAATGTTCATGGGACTGTAGTCATTTTCTCTGTTAACAGTCTTTTGTCCATTTTTCACCTGCAAAGCTACAGTATTATTAAGTTTTAGGCACTTGTGTAAAAATGCTGTAAAATGAGGATCCTGTCAAAAATAATGTCATAAATAGATTTTCTTTATCAATGAACTTATATTGACTAAATCAACATTTGTTGTGAGCATCCTTTCTGCTTAAAGCAGCTTTTGCCCTAGGTGCACTTGCACATACAGGTGCATCTCAATAAATTAGAATGTCGTGAAAAAGTTCTTTTTTTTTTTTTTTTCTTTTTTCTTGTAAGTTATTTCAAAAAGTGAAACTTTCATATATTTTAGATTCATTGCATGTAAAGTAAAACATTTCAAAAGTTTTTTTTTTTTTTTTTTTTAATTTTGATGATTAGAGCTTACAGCTCATGAAAGTCAAAAATCAGTATCTCAAAATATTAGAATATTTACATTTGAGTTTCAATAAATGACCATCCATACAGTATAAATTCTGGGTACTTTGAAACCACAATAATGGAGAAGACTGCTGACTTGGCAATGATCCAGAAGATGAACATTGATACCCTCTTTGTGGAGGGCATCAATGTTCAAGTCACAGAGGGTCATTACTGAAAGGTGTGGCTGTTTACAGAGTGCTGTATCAAAGCATATTAAATGCAAAGTTGACTGGAAAAGAAGAATTTGGGTAGGAAAAGGTGCACAAGCAACAGGGATGACAGCAAGCTTGAGAATACTGTCAAGCAAAGCTGATTCAAACACATGTGAGAGCTTCACAAGGAGTGAACTGAAGCTGGAGTCAGTGCATCAAGAGTCACCACGCTCAGACATCTTCAGGAAAAGGGCTACGAGCCACTTCTGAACCAGAGACAACATCAGAAGCGTCTTACCTGGGTCTGAGAAAAAGAAGAACTGACTGTTGCTCAGTGGTCCAAAGTCCTCTTTTCAGATGAAAGTTAATTTTGCATTTCATTTGGAAATCAAGGTCCCAGAGTCTGGAGGAAGAGTGGAGAGGCACAGAATCCATGCTGCTTGAAGTCCAATGTGAAGTTTCCACAGTCATTGATGATTTGGGCCGCCATGTCATCTCTGGTGTTGGTCCACTGAGGTTTCTGAAGGCCACAGTCAACGCAGCCATCTACCAGGAGATTTTAGAGCGCTTCATGCTTCCTTCTGCTGACAAGCTTTATGGAGATGCTGATTTCATTTTCCAGCAGGACTTGACACCTGCCCACACTGCCAAAGGTACCAAAAGCTGGTTCAATGACCATGGTGCTGTGCTTGATTGGCCAGCAACTCTACTGACTTGAACCCCATAGAGAATCTATGGGGTATTGTCAAGAGGAAGATGAGACACCAGACCCAACAATGCAGATGACCTGAAGGCTGCTATCAGCAACCTGGGCTTCCATACCACCCTCAAAGCAGTGCCACAAACTGATCACCTCCATGCCACGCCGAATTGAGGCAGTACTAAAGTAAAAGGAGCCCCTACCAAGTATTGAGTACATACAGTAAATGAACATACTTTCCAGAAGGCCAACAATTCACTAAAAATGTTTTTTTTTTTTTTTTTTTTTATTGGTTCTTATGAAGTACTCTAATTTGTTGAGAATTGGTGGGTTTTGGTTAAATGTGAGCCTAAATCATCACAATTAAAAGAACCAAAGACTTAAACTACTTCAGTCTGTGTGCATTGAATTTATTTAATACATGAGTTTCACAATTTGAGTTGAATTACTGAAATGAACTTTTCCACGACATTCTAATTTTTTGAGATGCACCTGTAGTTTTTCAGGTAGCTTTGCAGGTAAGTTTCTTGAATTGTCTTGGAGACGTTGTCACAGTTCTTCTGGATTTAGTCTGTCTCAGTTTGTTCTGTTTCTTCATGTCACTCCAGAGAGACTGGATGATGATGAGATCAGATCTCTGTGTGGAGCACAAAAATCTCACTGGATTATTACAATTAATGGCAAAATTGATGTTTGGAAATGTAAAGTGATATTTCCTACTGACACACTACAGCAAAAGATAGAAATAACGGAATTAACCCTTTTTTTTTTTTTTTTTTTTTTTTAAGCTGGTGAAAATACTAGTTTTAATAATTTTGGCCACCAAAATACACACAAATATTTTAGTTGTTTGAATGTAGGAAGGCTAATACATAATCTGAAGTGTTTCGTGGAAATAGGTGGGTACTAAAGTGTTCTTTTGGTGCCATTTGCTTGTTTCTATTTCCTGATTGTTGGAGATTCTCTGCAGAATTGTGGGTAATGTAGTTTTTCACCTGGAATTCTACTGTTAAACAATTCAAAAAAAAAAAAAAAAAAAAAGTTTAAGTAATACTAGCTGATGGCTTCAACAGAAGCAAATATCATCGATTAACAACCTCTCAGCTCACAGCAGGCCTGTCTTTACAAGTTTGTTATTGTCAAAAATCATTTTCCTTATGGAGAAAATGAAAGGGATTTTTACTTCAGAAACCAGAATTTTGCACTCCATAGCATATATTCTTGCTCAACTTAAAGAAGGAAATCAAAGAATATTGTTAGAACTTCTTCCATGGCACATATCAAAATGACATGTGGTCTTGAATTAATGTGTTGAAACATTTGGACATGGTTTTATTAATAATTTTTCTGTTCTTATTCATCCGCAGCATCAGAATGTGTGGTATATGGGCCTTGTTTGGTAGTGATGAGTGCCTTTCAGTTCAGTGCATCAATGCCATGAAAATCGCTCATCGCGGTCCAGACGCTTTCCGCTTTGAGAGTGTCAATGGTTTCACCAACTGCTGCTTCGGGTTTCACCGCCTCGCTATCGTGGACCAGCTGTATGGCATGCAGCCTCTGCGAGTCAAGAAGTTCCCCTATCTTTGGTTATGTTACAACGGTGAGATCTACAACCACATCAGGGTGAGCAGCTGAACTACTATGTGTTTTATTTGACATTAGCACCATTTTTATTCTAATTACATCCACTAATGTTTTCTTACTTGCATGCTTAATATATAGTGCTGGATAGAATACTTAAATTGTAGTCAATTACTGAATACAAAATTACATTACTGTTGATATCTAATATATCTTATATCCCTTCAGGGTTTAATGTAACATCTGTTTACCAATCTTATCTTTGTAGTTGAAGAACCAGTTTGAGTTTGAGTATCAGACTAAAGTTGATGGCGAGATCCTTCTGCACCTGTACGATCGCTTTGGAATCGAGAAGATGGCCTCCATGCTGGATGGCGTATTCGCCTTCATCTTGTTGGACACAGCTAACAGGAAGGTTTTCTTGGGCAGAGACACGTATGGTGTGAGACCGCTGTTCAGGCTGCTCTCCGACGACGGCTTTCTAGCTGTCTGTTCTGAGGCCAAAGGTATAATGAATCATGTTAAACTAACTTCTGCTCACTTCGAGCACACTGGATTACCGAATGTGATTTTAACAGCATTATGTTTTACCTTTGATTTAATCTGAACAGGTTTGCTAGATATCAAAACTTCCATGTCCACTCCTGCAAAGATCACTCCCTTCCTACCGGGACACTTTGAGGTGTTTGACTTGAAGCTCAATGGAAAAGTGGAGTCTGTTCAGATAGATCGCTTCCACTGCTGCACAGAAGAACCCAAACACGCCACCTATAACAACCTGAAGGGTCTTGGCACAGGTAGATACCATATTCAAAATAGTAGTAGTTCATAATACTTTTTTGTTATGTGCCTTTTGATATTGCTTTGTATGACAAACAGATTTTTTAAATTTATTTTTTATAAACTGGAATAAACAATGTACTGTGTACAGTGTGTTATAAGTATTATGCCATGACTACTTTCAGTCAACTCTTGATTTAAACTGTTTAGCCCATTTTTAACTTGTATGCATCCTGTAACCATGTCATGAATAACTCAGATGAACAAATTAATAATAATGAATTATACAACAAGTATGTCCAACCTTACCTGAATACATACACAGTACACTCACCTTAAGTGGTATGTCCTATATAGAAAATCTCAAATGCTTGATTATATCATTGAAAAATGTAAATTATAGTGATATTAAATCTTGGATATATGGTTCATCCTGCTTATCTGCATAAATACAGTACACTCATGTAAAGCGATATATACTAAATAGCAAATTTCTGCTGTTGCAAAATGTAAACATTATTATTGCACAACTCTTTAAAGTTGGATATATATTATATCCAACATTATTTGCGTTCAAACTGTACACTTGTGTAAAGCAATTATATACTATATAGCAAATCTCAACTGCCTGATTTTTTTTTTTTTTTTTTTTTGGTTTCAAAGTGTAAATTATATTTTTGCCCAGCTCTTTCTATAAAGTTGGATATGTAAGTATGTCTGACTTTATCTGCATGCATACAGTATACTCGCGTAGGTATACCTCTGTATTTAGTGAATCTCAACTGCTTGTTTGCTTGTATTTTTTGCAAAATGCTATTAAATGCAATATATTGTTTATGCAAAATGTCAAATATATTATCGCCAACTCTAGTCTGCTGAATGAAGATATTATGTTTTTGTTTTTGTTTTTTTCTTTAAATGTCTGTGGGGCAGATAAATGAGGAAGTTGCTTCTCTTTAGCATATATCTGCTTACACCACCACATACTGTACTGTACTGTTAGTCTAAACTAATGCGAAATTTATTTCTTTTCATCAGGCTTTGAATTGGAGACCGTCAAGAGCAACATTAGGATCCTGTTTGAAAATGCGGTGAAGAAACGCTTGATGGCTCACAGAAGAATTGGTTGCCTGCTCTCAGGTGCCTGTGCTCATTTAGTTATATGCTTTGATTTACTGGTTTAGTTACTCTGGTTCATTTACTTTCATTCAGCCTGTCCATGATGGCTTTATTTCCAGGTGGTCTCGATTCAAGTCTGGTTGCTGCTACACTTGTGAAACTGGCCAAAGAAGAGCAGCTCCCATATCCCGTTCAGACATTTTCCATCGGTGCAGAAGACAGTCCAGATGTTGCTGCTGCTCGCAAGGTCAGTCACACTGAACATTTGATGCTCATTAGCCTGAACCGGGTGTGTCTCACACGTCCTGAAAAGTGAATCTCTGGGCTCTTTGATCGCTCCCTGGTGGCTGGCTGCAGTACAGGTTATAAACCCTGCCCTCTCCATGTAAACAAATGGGACTGGAGTCAAAATAAAAAAATAAATTACACTTCCAATACAATTTTCCAAAATATGGTTTTGGTCATTTAAGGTAGCTATCACGCTGATATATGCTCAATTATTTGTTTTTGTGATAAGTTTGATTTTTAGCTAGTAATGTGATGCTATAAAAATGGGGCGTGTTATGGTTGATTTGGGCGGGAGTTTGATACCGCGGCTCCACCTCACGACACTACTGCGCAGACTCTGGCTCCAAATGACGTCATTTACTCAAGATGGCAACGGCCATGCTGAGATGCTTTGGCTTCAATTTCCTATAGTGGAAGGAAGTGGAGATGCGTCGTCCATCTTTTTTTTTTTTTTACAGTCTATGGCCTGAACACTGGAAGCATGTTTTGAGTATAGAAAACGTTAAAGCATTATAAAGGCACAATCTAAGGCAGGGGTGTCCAAACTACAGTCCGCTATCAGTCCCGTGGCGGCCCGCGAGGGATTTTTCAGGGATGTGATTTTTCCGGATTAATCCGGAATTCCGGATTTTCCGACCTGAAAATGTGACCTATGTGAATCATGCAGATCTGTAAAAAAAAAAAAAAGGGGGGGTCCGGCATCTCACAGCCGTCACCATGGTAACCCGGGACGGAACCACAATCGCCGTCCCCGAGCAACAGGGCCACACCGGGCGGCACGTCAGATGGCAAAGAGATGCATTTTTCCTTCCTTTCCAAGTATCAACAAGGACGTATTTGCGACCGTTCGCAAATGGCGGATGGCGAAGTATGATTGGTCAGATCACCTGTCAATCAAGCTCCCTGCT
>JAFVLL020028641.1:0-11979 GCA_021397915.2 Tor tambroides | reverse complement strand
CCCAAAATGGCGGCCGCGCTACCGAAGCGCCACCTAGTGGCTGTTACCCGAAAAGCATCAGAGTTTCGCCTCTTGGTATTCTATACTCTTTGCTATTAATCTACAACAATAAATCTGTTTCACTCTAAATGCTTTATAACTTAAGTCTTTGGGAAAAACAGTTATTAGATATCTGAAATGGATGCAGTCACCACATAACTAATGTCTGTATTGTCAAAAATGTGCAGTAGTCAAAGGGATTTCAAATCAATGGATTTATTAAATACAAAATACAAAACATTCAATTCAGGTTAATACAGCTAATTTAACACTCTGAAAGGGACTACATATTATCTATACAAATATAAAAATAGCACAGATTAACAAAAAACTAAAAAATACCAAATTATTACTTTGACCTCTGCTGAAAATATGTTTTGATGTGCTAAAGTATTCATTAGCAAAACTCAATCTTCCCCCGAGGTCTCTCAACTAGTCAGCAGATGGTGGTAGCACTCCTTTCGTCCACCCGCTCTGTCTCTTGAATTCCGCAACCACACCTTTATCTCACTCTCAACTTCAGAATCAGGAGGACTTCAGAATCAAACAGCCTCTGAAAAGCAAATCGGCCTGTATCAGGGATCCTAAAATCTGGCTCATTAAACTCACTTTTCTTCAGAGTTTAGCTCCAACTTTGATCAATCTCACCCCCCTGTGATTTTCTAATGATCCTGAAGACACTGATTAGCATGCTCAGGTGTGTTTGATTAAGGTTAGAACTAAACTCTGCAGGAAAGTGGATCTCGTGAGCCAGATTTGAGGATCCCTGGCCTATATGAAACAACAGGTTCTGAAAAGGTGTCTTTTGGTTTGAGCCATTCCAGTTCAATTGAGTGACTAAAGAATGGCCAGTCAATGTTAGTATTCTCCTAGTTGCATTACAGGGCTGCCTACACAAAACCTGCATGGGCCCAAAGGTACAAAAGTTGCTCTGGGCCCAAATGGGCTGGCCCACACTGGGCCATCATTGGATTAATGTGGGCAGTCCCATAGTGTGGGCTGCTCACAGAGAGCCCACGGTGAGCCCAAAGCTGTGGGCCTCGCCTGGGCAAGCCCGCACTGGGCCTGTTTAGGTTTGGTGTGGGCTGGCCCTAGCCCACTGTGTCCACAAAAAGCCAGCATGGGCCCCCGCAGGAGCATGTTTGCAGGGACAGCCTCAGATGCAGTTTGGCATCACACAGTCACATTTGTTGATGCAGTAAATGGAAACAATTTTGTCTGTTGACACGAATTTTGTATAAATCGGATGGTCTAGGAGGAGTTTGAAAAAGTAGGTTTTCAAAGTAAATTAAGTAAATAAAGGACAACAAGATGTCAATTATTTCAAAGTTGGTATCAATGTTCTTGGAATGATCCAAGGAATCTATCAAGTATCATTGTAGTCTACCCCAGTCTCATGGTAATAGACAAATAGGCATTTTTACAACAAAATTCAAAATGGTCAATGGGAAAATTGCACTGAATCAAAATTAGAACAGTCTTGTGATTTTTTTTTTTATTTTTATTTTTTTTTTTAGCCAAACCGTTCAGAAGTTATAAGCAAAAAATAAAGAATTGTTTATCTATCTCCTGAGCACTAGGTGGTGCTATACCAAAACTGTGCAGGAAGCCTCGTAGTTGTTATAACACGCACCAAGTTTGGTTTGAAAATGCTACAGCATTGTTGGGATATAGCCTCACGCCCATTTTGGCATGGTTTTTGTTGGATTCGTTCTCACATTATTCGAGAACGGTTTGACTAATCAATTTAAATTCCATTAACTTTTGCCAGCATGGTTGGAAGATTATCTGAAAATCAGACAAACCGTCTAGGATGAGTTTGAAAAAGTAGGTTTGTTGGATAATTCAAAATTGTGAAAAATGTTGACATGTAAAAATGTAAATTCTGGTATGCATTTGACTGACATGAGCCAAGGAATCAGAGGGGGGGAAAAAAGAATCAAAACATGAGAATAAACATGAGTACAGCACTAGAAGGTTTGAGTTAGTGACTCCAAATTTGCTATGGGTAATGTTGAGACTCACTCTTCTCTATATTTGTGCAAAATTTCGTAACTTTCCTGCAAGCGGTTCTCTGGGGTCAAGATTCAAGAGTGGAAGAATATGAAAACTAATGGATACAATAGGTGCCTTCACACTTTCAGTGCTTGGCCCCTAATAACTGAACATTAAACACTATCAATCCCCCCCCCCCCTTTTTTTTTGCTCAAAAACACAAAAACAGTATAATACAACTTAATATCATCATAAACTATCAATCCTATCATAAACTATCAAAACTATCAAAATTGTGTAAATTTTGTTGGACAATGTTTAATTTAATTTCCTTATTATTTAAAAAAAAAATGAAAAAGATTTTTAATGTGTATTGTGATGTCTTTTTAAAATATGTAACATGTTTTCTGTTATGTACTAAAAAAAACAACAAAAAAACCCCAGAAAAAAATATATATTAAAATACTAATTAAACAAAATTGTATCCTGCCTGATCTGAACATTGTTGAGATCTTTTTTGAAAATAAATAATTGTGAGTCTCTTTTAAAAAGAAAAAAATATTAAAGAAACAAATTATTTAGGCAAAAGTCTTTTATCTCTTCTTAATTTCATGCCTGACAAGGAGAAACAATTAAGATATCAAAGAGTTTGTATTTGTGATTTTTTTCGTAAATATAATTGATGTTGAAGTTAAATATTTTATGTATTGTTTTGTTTTAATATGAATTAAAAATAAAAAATAATATTTTTTTGTTATTAAATTATCAGGAATCATCAGAGAAAGAGAAAGCAGAGAGTGTCGAGCTGTTCACTGATCTGATGTGTTGCATTGAGAGATGTCAGTCTGAGCTGCTGGAGATGATGGAGCAGAAGCAGAAAGCAGCAGAGAAGCAGGCTGAAGGGCTGATTAAAGAGCTGGAGCAGGAGATCACTGAGTTAAAGAGGAGAGACACTGAGCTGGAGCAGCTCTCACACACTGAGGATCACCTGCATGTCCTACAGGTCAGTGTCCTTCTGTCTGCTCACAGCACAGCACAACACTCCCCATGCTGAGAGATTTCTGCTCTCTCCTGCTGTAGATTTACCCGTCGCTGAGCAGACCTCCACACAACAGCAGCTGCACTGAGATCAGTATTAGTGACACTCATGTGAGTGTGGAGACTCTGAGGAAAGCTCTGACTCAACTACAGGAGACACTAGATGAGAAATTCAGTAAAACTGGTAAGAAAATATCAGATTTTATTTTGATAGTAATTATCTTATTTAAAGAAAAAATGGCACTTGCAGATGAAAGAAATCAGTACTCAAGCATACAGTGAAAACTCACATGATCCACAATGTCTCTAAATCCAGTTTTTCTGATTAGTCCAAAGTCACACCGAGTGCTTCACTCTGAACAATAAAAATTTGATTTTTCTTACTGTACATAAGCTAATTTATAATATTTATTTTCCCCTTGTGTCAATTTTTTATTTAGTTCTTCACAGTTGTTTTATCTAATGTTGCTTTTCTGACAAGCAGAATATTGTGAGCTGATATTAACATTTAATGAACAAATCAGGTGCAAAAAATGATAACCTTTTGCTAAGTGATCTGTTAGTGTGGGTGACTGACACAGTCTCTCATCCCATTGATATATTTAAAGAAAATCTGACCACAAACATGTAAATTCAGTGTCAGCAGTTTTGTCATTTGTCTCCACAGTAGAACTGAAGAGGATACAACAATATGCAGGTACACTCTGTGATGTGAATGTTCACATTGTTACACAGTAACATTTTAAAAGCATGTGCCAAAATCTACATTCTTTTAGATATTACACATGTGAACCGTTTTATTGAGAAGTTTTAATTCATATCTGATCTGTCTTTCAGTGGATGTGACTCTGGATCCTTATACAGTTTCTCCTTATCTCATCCTGTCACATATGGAGACACTGAGCTTGAACTCCCAAACAACCCAGAGCGGTTTGACAGTTGTTGTTCTGTCCTGGCAAAAGAGGGTTTCAGCTCAGGGAGATTTTATTTTGAACTGCAGGTAAAAGGAAAGACTGATTGGGATTTAGGAGTGGCCAAAGAATCCATTAACAGGAAGGGATATATCACAGAGTCTCCTGCGAATGGATACTGGACTGTTGTTCTCAGGAATGAGAATCAGTACAGTGCTCATGAGTCTACTTCTGTCTCTCTGTCTCTGAGAGTGAAGCCTCAGGTTGTAGGTGTGTTTGTGGATTATGAGGAGGGTCTGGTCTCCTTTTATGAAGTAAAGTCCAGGTCTCATATTTATTCTTTCACTGGTCAGTCATTCACTGAGAAACTCTTCCCATACTTTTCCCCTTGTAATAAAGACAAGGGTAAAAATGTAGCACCACTGATCATCTCACGTCAGATACAATGAATAAGGGGAAGGTGTGTGGCCAAGTATGGTGACCCATACTCAGAATTTGTGCTCTGCATTTAACCCATCCAAGTGCGCACACACACAGTAGTGAACATACACCCGGAGCAGTGGGCAGCTAATGCTGCAGCGCCCAGGGAGCAGTTGGGGGGTTTGGTGCCTTGCTCAAGGGTCTCACCTCAGTCGTGGTATTGAGGTTGGAGAGAGTGCTGGTTATTCCCTCCCCCCACCTACAATCCCTGCTGGACCTGAGACTCGAACCCACAACCTTTGGGTTACAAGTCCAACTCTCTACCCATTAGGCCATGACTGCCCTTCAATTTTTTATTTATTTATTTATTTTTTTAATAAATGTACACCATGAATAGAAATATGGAGATAATATATTTTCAGTGCTATGAATGCTTGCTGTTGTTAAATGATGAGATGTCTTTTTTTATTTTTAATAGTTTTCCAACTTTGACTTTAAAAATTTTCATTTTTTCCCTGAAGCTTCAGAAATGTTTCCTCAAACCATTTTCTTTCTGCTGCTGTATCTGTGAAAGTGAAATCACTTGTAAAGTCCTGTGTTCAATAGAGATGAAGGGACCATCACAGAAAACACAGGAAGGACATTTTATAAACAATAGACAGCATATTTAATATGAAAACAAGGCTGTGAAGTCTTGATGGACAGTCAAAATGTTGTACTGTCTTAATATTCTTTAAATGTCTTTAAATAAACATATTTTATTTCACCAGGAAATAAATGTATGAGGGTTAGTTAACATTGAATTTGCATAATAATTTGGTACTTTTGTTGCCAGCTTATTTGACAATAATGGCTGTATGTTGAGTTATTTTCAGAGGACAGTAAATCTTTACTGCTATACAAGTTGCACATTGACTACTCTAAAATGTATTCAAGTTTCATTTCTATAGTATTGTCCCTTGAGAAGATATACTACAATGATTGCCGAAATGTGAGGGGTGTACTCACTTTTGTGAGATACTGTATCTTTAAGGGAGTGTCTATTTACACTAAGTGCAAATAGCCCGCCTTGTTGGCAAAGGCTATTTACACTAACTCCGCCCACCAACGTGTGATTGGGCTAGTCAACACTACAAAAGACGACAGTTTAACAACAGCTCCAGTGGCGTAGATGGTAACACACGGGCCATGACGACTGGAGTTCAAATCTGCCTTTTGCTGAACTTTTTTTTCTCCCTTTTCAAATCTCATCAGAAAAAGCATTTATTTTCAATAGAAATGAAGGAAATAATCGAAAAGTTGAAAATAAAGTATCAGTAGGGTTACCGTAGGTGTAGGGAAGGCTTATATTGTCCCAATAAGGTGGCATCCATTTAATAATTTGAATTAAAATTATAATTTACACTCAATACGTTATTGCTGCATGCTGTTTTATAATGTACTACAATATTGAGGTGCAGATAATTGCCACTATTTGCAATAAGTAGTATAAATAGCTGCTATTTTAACAGTGTAAATAGAATCTGTAGCTATTTGCACTTAGTGTAAACATTATGTCAGAAAAAATGTTTCTACATTACAATATAAAACATTTAATACAAAAGGAAAATTGATTTGTTACGTATCCAAGAGAGAAGGTGGCGGGAGCTATGACATCACTTCAGCTTCTGTTAAAGTTTTCAGTGATTTTTCAGTAATTTTTTTTCTGCTTTAAAATCTTAATTGCTTTTCTGAAGGGTTGATACAAGGTTTGTGAATCTCCATCTGTCTCTGTCTCTGAGAGTGAAGCCTCAGGTAGTGGGTGTGTTTGTGGATTATGAGGAGGGTCTGGTCTCCTTTTATGATGTGGAGTCCAGGAGCATAATTTATAAAATGTTGCGTAGAAACCATCCAACATTTGATCTAAGATTTCTCAAATGTGTGTACGTGTGATTCAGAGAAACGTACATGTTCTGTTACAGTAATTGTCTAAGTTAATAATAATTAAGGAATAAATGTTTGGTTTGTATTTTGTCCCCCCCTGCTGGCTGCTCTGAGAATAATGTTGTCATTATCATGTGACTGATCAGACGACTAACAAGGATATTAGTGCCTGCTATTCTATTCTTGAGTCAGGAAGCAGTGAATCAGTATCCGTCTGCATTCATCCTTGGCCTTTGGTAGCTTCGTCGGTATGTTTTATTGTTATTGTCATATTACCTTCAATTGTATTTGATTATTTTGAGTGCATCTTAGATGTATTTTCTCATTGGACCATATGAGAGCCATTGATACATTTATCATTGTCCTTTGGCTGACAATGTATTTTTGTGTTATTTGATAAGCAAGAAAGTTAGATCTAGATTACAAGATATTTGTAGAAGTATTCCTTTATGTACACATTGTGAATGTCAATTCATATTGTTTATTGTTTTCTTTTTATTTCATAGTTTTACTCTACCCTTATTAAAGTATGCAAGAAGGACATTCCGTGTCTGTGACGTTAATGAGGGGGAGTTTAGCCTGCTGTTGAAGTATACACAGGACGTATATGGAGAACAGTATAGTAAAACGACGGCTCTGTCGGGCAGGACATCGCAGTTCAAGCTGATTCTACACAGCATCAAGCAAGTAATCTTCAGTTCTTCAAATCATGTCGAAGAAAAGCTCGTCAACGTGGAAGACCAGGTCTCGTGTCTCCACACAACATTCAGGCCATTCTTCAGCAAGTTCTGCAGCTGCATTAGCACGTGCGGAAGCGGAGGCCGCAAAAGCACGTTTATCATTTGCGGAAAAAGAAATGAAAATGAAAATGGAAAAGGCACATTTAGAAGCCTCTATGGACATGTTAAAGCAAGAGAAAGAAACTGCTGCAGCTGTTGCAAAGGCTGATGCACTCGAAGCTGCTGTTGATCACCACAGTGAAAGATTAAGTTGTAAACTTTTGCAAGTTCGTACACCAGTAGATTCAACACAGCGCACTAAAGATTATGTCATGCAGCAAGCAAAGATAAATAGCCCACATCTATCAATGCCTGGTGTAGAGCCATTTTCTGAAGAAGTTCATGAACAACCACTCAAAACACCAGTACTTCATCCAGAGGGTAACGCTTCTGTAGGGTTCACATCCGCTGCTGCATATGTTCATAATAACTCCAGTATGAATGACTTTGTGCGGTACTTGGCTCGTCGTGAGTTGATCTCTACAGGGCTGCTGAAATTCAATGATAAACCAGAAAGTTACAGAGCCTGGCGATGTTCATTCAAGAATGCTATCAGAGATTTAGACTTGACATTTAGCGAAGAAATTGACCTTCTTGTCAAGTGGCTTGGAAAGGAGTCTGCTGAACAT
This sequence comes from Tor tambroides, assembly GCA_021397915.2. NCBI lineage: Eukaryota > Metazoa > Chordata > Actinopteri > Cypriniformes > Cyprinidae > Tor > Tor tambroides. The sequence goes on along the minus strand of JAFVLL020028641.1, from coordinate 4,245 downwards.
GTCAGTCGGATCCGAACTGTGAATGCGAATAACCCAGTGAGAGGGTTGAAAATGATTTGGGCCAGGTTAGAGGAATGCTATGGCTCACCTGAGGTGATTGAGAATTCACTGTTCAGACGCCTTGAGAGTTTTCCCAAACTAACAAACAAAGATTATGCGAAACTAAGAGAGTTAAGTGATTTACTCATGGAGCTACAGTCAGCTAAGGCTGATGGAGACTTGCCTGGACTTGCGGTACTTGACACTGCTCGTGGAGTAAATCCTGTGGTTGAAAAACTTCCTTTTGGACTTCAGGATAGGTGGTTATCTGTGGGCTCGGATTATAAACTGAAATACAATGTCCCATTTCCTCCCTTTGATGTTTTTGTTGAGTTTATTAGTCAACAAGCAAGGATCAGAAATGACCCAAGTTTCAGTTTTACATCTCGTGTAGATACTCCTACTAAGCTAACTTCATGGAAACAGCTTAAACAGAAGGAGATTTCAGTCCACAAAACAGATGTGTCACCTACTGTCTTTTGTAACAAAGACAAACCCTCTAGCAGTGACTGTAACAAGTTGTGTCCTATACACAAAAAGGCACATCCTCTTCGCAAGTGTCGTATCTTTCGAGAAAAGCCTTTGGAAGAGCGTAAAGCATTCCTGAAAGAAAATGGGATCTGCTTTAGATGTTGCATGTCTACACAGCACATTGCGAAAAATTGCAAGGCCCATGTTAAATGCACAGATTGTGGTAGCGAGAATCATGACACTGCCCTTCACCAAGAACCAGCACCCTTGACTAAAGACATAAGCCCCCATCTAGAGCATGGCGGGGAGGGGGATCCTGTATCATCATCTGCTATCTCATCACATTGCACTCAAGTCTGTGGTGGTGATCTGACTGACAGATCATGCTCAAAAATCTGTCTTGCTAAAGTTTATCCAAGTGGTTGCAGCACTAAAGCAGTGAAGCTTTATGCAATAATTGATGACCAAAGTAACAGATCAATGGCCCGTACAGAGTTCTTTGATATGTTTGGTATCCAAAGTCCTAGTTTACCATATTCACTAAAAACCTGTGCTGGAATAATGGAAACAACAGGAAGACGAGCGGGTGGCTTCCAAATTGAATCCATGGATGGACAGATTAGTCTTCCTCTTCCGGATCTAATCGAGTGTAATGAGATTCCCAACAACCGTTCAGAGATTCCTTCACCTTCTGCTGCTTTTCATTATCCCCATCTCAAATCAGTGGCACATCTCATCCCAGACATTGATCCAGATGCTCACATCTTACTTCTCCTTGGACGGGATATCCTCACAGTGCATAAGGTGCGTAAAACACTAAATGGCCCAAATGACTTGCCATTCGCACAAAAACTTGATCTGGGATGGGTCATTGTAGGCAACGTCTGCCTAGGAAATGTCCATAAGCCAATCACAGTTAACACACTTTACACCAAGACTCTGGATAATGGACGGTCTTCACTATTTGAACCATGCCCTAATGTCCTGCAGGTGAAGGACAGATACAGTGGTTCCCATTGTCCATCCTGCAGCAGAAAACTCACAAACCAATCAGATCACTTGGGTGATATGGTGTTTCAACGCACAAGAGATGATGATAAAGTAGCTCTGTCCATTGAGGATGACTACTTTCTGGACATTATGAAAAAAGAGTTTCAAAAAGATGAAAACAATGGTTGGGTAGCACCACTGCCATTTAAAAACCCACGACAGCGTCTTCCTGATAATAGGGCGCAAGCAATGAAACGACTCTCATCACTCTTGTGCAACTTTGAGAGGAAACCACAAATGAGAGAACACTTTGTTTCCTTCATGGAGAAAGTCTTTGAGAATGGGCACGCTGAGGTGGCTCCACCTCTCAAAGATGAAGAGGAACGGTGGTATCTCCCCATCTTTGGCGTATATCATCCAAAGAAACCTGGACAAATCCGGGTGGTATTCGATTCTAGTGCCCAGTACAGTGGTGTCTCCCTCAACGATGTGCTGTTAACAGGGCCCGATCTTAATAATTCTCTCTTGGGTGTGCTTCTCAGATTCCGCAAAGAGTCCGTTGCCATAATTGCAGACATCCAACAGATGTTTTACTGTTTTCTCGTTAAAGAGGAAGACAGGAACTTTCTGAGATTTTTATGGTTCCGAGACAATGACCCCAGTAAAGACATTGTGGAGTACCGTATGAAGGTACATGTCTTTGGGAATAGCCCATCGCCCGCCGTAGCCATCTATGGTCTCAGAAAAGCTGTCCATTTGGAAGGACAAGAGCAGAATGCTGAAGTGCAACAGTTTGTAGAACGTGATTTCTACGTAGATGATGGGTTAAAGTCCCTTCCCACAGTAGAAGCAGCAGTGAGTCTACTGAAGCGGACACAAAGCATTCTTGCTAGATCAAATGTGAGGTTGCACAAGATTGCCTCAAACAAGAGAGAGGTCATGGAGGCCTTTCCATCACAAGATTATGCAAGCGATCTAAAAGATCTTGATCTTGAAACAGATAATCTTCCCATACAACACAGCCTGGGACTAAACTGGGACCTCAAAACAGACCATTTCGTTTTTCAAGTACCTGATGCAGCGAAGCCCTTTACACGCAGAGGAGTCTTGTCGACCATCAATAGTCTGTTCGACCCTTTGGGGTTTGCGGCCCCAGTAACCATCCAAGGCAAATTTATTTTGCGAGATTTAAGCTTGGGGAACATTGATTGGGATTCTCCACTGCCCCAGAACATGGAGGAGGCATGGGACACATGGCGCAACTCCCTGCAAGAGCTAAGACACCTTCAGATACCTAGAACTTACTCCGAACAGTCGCCCTCAGAAGCTGCATGCAGAGAGTTGTGTGTATTTTCAGACGCATCCACCAAAGCTATTGCGGCAGTTGCTTATCTCAAGCTCTCCTATGGAGAGAGAGATAATTGTGTAAGCTTTGTGATGGGTAAAGTGAAACTTGCTCCACTTCCTGAACATACCATACCAAGGTTAGAACTGTGCGCTGCAGTCTTGGCAGTGGAATTAGCTGATCTCATCTCATCTGAGATTGACATGGATCTTGACAGCATCACTTTCTACACTGACAGCAAGGTGGTATTAGGATATATTCATAATCAGACTAGACGCTTTTATGTCTATGTCAACAACCGAGTCTTAAGGATAAGAAGATCTAGTCAGCCTGAACAGTGGTATTATATACGCTCAGACCAAAATCCAGCGGATGTAGCCACAAGGTCCATTTCCGCAGCGTGCCTCGCAAACAGCCTGTGGCTTTTAGGCCCCAGGTTCCTTGCAGACTCTCCTAGCCCTCCAGAGAAGGAAACTTTCAAGCTCATAAATCCTGCACTTGATGCAGAGGTACGACCCGAAGTGACCAATATGAGCACGACAACTGTGAGCAAGAAGCTGGGATCACAACGTTTTTCCAGGTTCTCTAATTGGCAATCACTTATCCGTTCAATCGGACGCCTCATTCACATTGCCAATGTTTTCCATAAACCAGCAACTGATGAATCTTCATGCCTCAGAAGTTGGCATTATTGTCCAACAGCATGTTCAGCTGAAAACTTCTCAAAGTCTAAAATTGTCATTCTTCATGCCGTCCAGGAAGAAACCTATACAACAGAAATTGCATGCATCAAGAGTGGGAAAAATCTTCCTAAAAGCAGTCCATTAATCGCACTGAATCCATTCATTGACAACCAAGGCCTTTTGAGAGTTGGAGGTCGCATTTCAGCAGCGAAACTGGATCAGGAAGAAAAGAATCCTTTAATCGTTCCTGGCAAACACCATGTTGGAGCCTTATTGGTAAGGCATTATCATCAACAAACCCAACATCAAGGACGTTTACTCACCGAAGGAGCTATCCGGGCAGCCGGTTTCTGGATCATTGGAGGCAAAAGGCTTGTGAACAATATCCTATATCATTGTGTCCTTTGTCGGAAACTTCGTGGCCACTTCCAAACTCAGAAGATGGCTTCTCTTCCATCAGACCGGATGTGTACAGATCCTCCCTTCACCAACATAGGCCTAGACGTTTTTGGCCCATGGTCCATCTATGCACGTCGGACAAGAGGAGGTCTGGCACATGACAAAAGATGGGCGGTAATCTTCACTTGTCTCAGCGTCAGGGCAGTCCATATTGAAGTAATTGAGTCGTTGGACACCTCCAGTTTTATCAATGCCCTCAGGCGCTTCCTTGCTTTCCGAGGTCCAATAAAACAAATTCGTTCAGATCGTGGGACAAAT
>JAFVLL020028640.1:0-28692 GCA_021397915.2 Tor tambroides | reverse complement strand
TGCTGCCCGTGTCATCTAGATAGTCTACAGGGTCAGAAAGCAGCACAAGCCCTAAAAGATACTTGTCTCCGAGAGATGAGCTGCGCTGGGTGCCAATGAGAAACAGTATCTGAGCCTCCTTTAAGGTCTGTCTGTCTGACACTCTATATATCTACAGACACCATCCAGGGATTCTTTCAAATGGGCTATAATATAGGAGTGAGAAGAGAGAGATGAGCCTCCATCCTTTTCTGTTCCTCCCTAGTGTTTCTTCCATCTCTGGGCTGGACACAATCAAAAACAGTGTGATAGCTTGGGACAAAGATACATAAGTGTTGTTGTTGGGCAGTGACTCTGACTCCCAAACTTTAAACCTGATTTCTTGGAAGTTGTGCGAGAATCTAATTAGGCAGCCTAATAGACATTCAAAAATATGACTATAGGCATGCAGATTTAGCAGGTGCATAATTCGACACATATTACTCTGCTACCTCACTGTGCCAAATCTATTCTCATCCACACCTCCGCCACCTCTCCACAGATCTCGTTCCTGAAATAATCTGCTTGTCCCAAATCCCAAACTCTAGATGCCTGGCAATGGACTAGAGGTCACCAGAATCCAGAACAACAGCCGAAAGTAGGACATGCACCAAACTACAGGCCCACCCAGCACCAGAATAGTCACTATACCCCGTTGCATTGTTATCCGTCTGAGCAGTAAGAAAATGCAAAATGGAGCCAGTTCCAACAGACAGGTACAACTAATGGGAGTTTTTCCCCGAAAAATAGACCACCTGATCTACTGCGGTTGCAAATCAATCCACAGTACATTATTCCAGAGAGACAGGTCTATCTTAGCCAAAGAGAAATGCTATTGATTTAATGTTTACCAGTTTTCTAAATGCTGTGGCCCCTTTTAGTCTGCAAGGCTGTGCTCTTATACTCATCCCTTTCTCTTGATTACTCTGCTGTGGGTATGCGCTGGCTTTCGGCCACCTTGCCGTGGATGTCAATCGCAGGCCCGCCCCACTCCTGCTGAAGTCTTTCTGGGTAATTAGAAGTGAAAGCCAGTGAGTGAGCACATTGGTCATACTGACATTGTGAATGACGGACAGGCTCATGACAGCAGAGGTGGCTGACTCTCTTTGGCTCAGTTGAGGATGTGGCACTCTGAGCTAATATGTGGTGTGTACTATAATGAGTACGGCATGGGTGAGGGTGGTGGGCAGTGGAGCCCATGTGCTGCGGCATGCATCTGTTGATGGGTCCAGCTGGTGCTCTCGTTAAAGACATTACAGTAGTTTGACTCAGAGGATTTCAAAACAGAATGCAACGTAATGCAGAATAAAAAAGCTAGAAAAACTCCTTTGCAGCATGTTACACAAACTGATAAAAATATATGTGAATTTTCCATGCACACTACACATCCAACCTATTTCAGTTAGTCTCGCAAAAACGTGGTCACATTTTACAAAAAGGCTTCACAAAAATTACATGACTCTTTTCACAATGTGCAATTGTTATTATTACTCTCCAATTACTGTAAAAGAAAAAAAACATTTAATAACCATTTTAATTCAAATGTTGAAGTATTTATGCATGGTAGATGTTGTTATAGAGTCTTTAATAAATTGACAAAATTCTAAAATTAGAAAAAAAGTACAGTTTTAATCTGTATCATGACTACTATAGTAATGAAATTTAAATGATGAGAAGTAATCAAAATAATCATTAAAATAAGACAATATCAAATGCATTACAGTAATGACAAGTGGTGCACACACATATCATTGTAGTGCCTTTAATTCAATAAAATTCACTGATTTTAATTTAAATAAACTGCAAAAAACTATGAAAAATTAAACATTTTGAACCTGTCTCATTATTTTACAAACAATGGGTCTCATTCTCAATTTGTGTGATATCTGTGCACTAATGTTTTAACAAAGGTTTTGAGGATGGCATAGCCTTAGGATCTTGCTGCGCATCACGCAGGCAATGAAAGGCTGCAAAGGAAAGGTTGTGTGGAAAGTCCTTACTGTATGTGGAGCTGGTTAGGGTGTGTTTTATGCAAATGACAAACCTCGGGCATGTGGGCGCTCATTTAGAATACTCTAAATTCACTAACATTAAAGTTAAGAACAAACTTATGTGCTTATGAATGTGTTGTTTATGAGATGGAATTTTTTTGTGAGATGTTCTCCTGTGCATACAAATCTGAAACAATTCAAGCAATTATTAGTGAATGAGATGTAAATTGTCATTTTCAGCTCTATTGTTCAAGGTGAGAGATGCTGAGGGAAGTCCACTGTGTTGCATGGTGTTTGTAATCATTATTGTGCTGACTTGTCCCATTCTGTGCAGTCCTAAAACCAATCACCATGCCACATGTCCATGTGCTCCATCACAACGCCCTTACTTAACACCCATCTACCCCAGCCCAACATTACTTCACCATCTGTGCCATCAGCCGTAGCTTTTAGTTCTCTAAAAGCATCGTCTGCGCCTGTCAAGTGTGGCTGTGCCAACAGTCCGCAAAGCAATAGCCAGCCTCCTTTGGAGGTGGACACGACTCCCTAAGTCTTCATTCAAGCATGAGTGGTCTGGGGTGCAAAGTTAACAACAACAGCGGCACTGTCATCCACAGTCATATGGACACTGCAGGAAATGTAATCTGAAAGAAGTGTGTGTGTCATGTTATTATCAGCTGCTGTCACAGAGAGCTGTATCCCATCAGAGATCCTTTGCAGAGCGTCTATGCCACGTTTAATGATCAGAGGTTTGATGACATGCAGTGTCACACGCTGACAGACATCAACAGCCTCATTATATGCGTGGACCAACTGCTCAATAGGGCAAGATTAGATTTGTGAGGGTCATTAAGAAAAACGGAGCCTTTAAACTGCCATTCACTGGAGAGTTTAAATGAAAAACTTACTGGACGCTGATAAAAGTTTCTACTAGAAGAGGTTACGTAAGTAAGGGGAAATCTGACCGAAAGTGATCAATACGCATACATTACTTTATGAGCACTTCTTGGAAAGCTACTGGATATGAAAGATAAAAGGATATTGATTAGGAAAATCTGTTTCTTTGAAGAGAAAATCAAATATACAACAGAACAACTTAACAAGCGAGTATTGGAGTACTCTTGTTAACTGAAATTACATGCTTTTGTTGCCGGTGTATGGCCAAGTGAAATAAACACACAAATATGAGTGTCAGATCACAACCTTATGCCCATTCAAAGTGAAGGGACATGGGCCACCTGGGATTTTTAAGCATAGTGTATTTTATAAACTTTAGGAGAAAAAAAAAATTAATTTACAAATTATTATATGATTATTGTAGAAAAAAGTTCTGGTCTAAAATGCTTGTGTCTAAATTTGGTCAGTCCAACTGAAATCACATTCTCCAGACCATTAAAATGAAAATGCATAAACACAGTGTTATTCTTGAAACTAACTGAAAACAAATCTGTCAAGTAAAGCTGGTTTGTTAAAAAAAGAAAAAAGAATCATTTAATCAGGATCTGAACCCAGATCTTTCTACCCCCAAAATGAAAACAATAAACCAATCCATCACACAAAAAACTTATTAGCTGTTAAAAAAAAGCTGTTAAAAATAGCGTTTTCTTACCTAGGGCCTCTGTTTCAATGCTGAATATGTAAAGGATGAAAAGTTCAAGGGATGATTGAGTGCAACTAAAGCTGAGTAAGCAACTTTTGTTATTGGCAGTGCCCTTTCCTCATTTTTGCTACCCTGATTTAACATTTCTGAAAAAACTACTAGTGTGAAACGCACAGATAAATAGGCTACTTTAACAACTTAGTTTAAGCAATGAACAAATTGTCATCCAAGAAATCCTACTCTATAAAGAAACATTTCTACAGTCATTTTTTCTTTCAGGTGTGCACAGTTCACAGTCACACGCTTTTCAAAGATCGGTGAGCGTGAAAATGTTAAGTCAAAGATTATTTCTGAAACCGCGCGAAAGTGAGTTTAAGGGTGAGTAGCCTACCTGAGAAGAGGTTGATTATGGCTCCAGTTACAGGCAACACAAAAATAGTGCGCTACAATCCGGCATCTGGGCAAATAAAGTTTAACATACCGACATTCCGCAGCGTAAACAGGTCAAACAAAATACGTTTTGCAGAAATACGACCCACATGCATGTTGAATGAGATATAGCCTACAGTGTTTATGTAAGTTGTACTTCACACAAGAGTATCAGTATTTGAATGGATAGTTCACCCATTCTGCCATCATTTACTCACCCTCATATTGTTCCAAATTATGAATTTTTCTCTTGCGGTGAAAAGGTGACAGACAACCAACCTTCTGTGTGTGACAGAAAGTCACGCAGGTTTGGAACAAAATGATGATGAGTAAACGATGACAAGGTTTCATTTTGGCTTAACTATTTGGTTCTGCTGAATCGTCGCGGGTGAAACTTGACTTCTGCGAAGACAGAAATGAAATAAATCCGTTGCGTGTGTAGATGCAGACGTGTGGGAGTGCAAGTCAGAATACGTTTTCGATTTCATAGACGTGTCTAATACGTGTAATTATCTATAGCTACCCACAGGACACAGGTTTTTCTTTCACGCCTTTTCCATAAACGACAATTATTAGTTAATTATTATTAAGACTGGCTTGAAAGAGCACCTACCACCCCCATATCCATCTGCTCGGCTGTTATAGACGGGGCCGCCCGAGTTTGAGATAAAAACCAAAGCACTGGAAAAAGAATCATCTCTGTGTAAATAATCCAAATGGTCCGGGCGGAATTCCACTTTTTAAGAGACCTCATATTGTCCCCGCTCCCGGTGATTGCAGAACGTTCTTTCTTTCCGCCGCATCCACCGTACAGATCACCAAAAGCCGGATCCCGGGCATTTAACGGTCCGTGGGAACACGTGTCAGTCAAACTACCTCACTGTGGTTCGCAGACACGTGAAACACATCACATACAACACAATGCAGGACAATTCATTTCCTCAGGGATCTCTGTCTCCAAACGAAATGTCATTCACTGTGGTCATCACGATTTACCAAAGGAGTCTGAAAGATGAACAGTTTACGCATTCACTCCCAAAAGACCAAAAGGCAAACGTCTTCGTTCAGTCCTAATCCGAAATCCTTTGAGATCAGTGCATGTGCTGTCAGAGAAGAGGTGCCGCGCTCTCAGTGCCGAACACAGCGGACTGATGCGCGGTAAGCGCGAGGAGAACTTGTATACTTCCCAGATGGGAGGGAAGGGGGAGGGGGGATGCTCTGCGGGGGCTCTGTCCTCCAGTTGAGACCTGTGCGGGTTTTTTTTTTTTTCGTTACAAGTTTACTTTTAAATCTGATTAAAATTATACTGAAGTAAATTAATAATTAACTTTAAATTAAAATGACACTTTGGTTTAAAAAGTTATGGAGATGGTGGGGGTTCACAGATGTTCCAGTTTTGACGTCACTGAATGCCAAAGCTTACTCATGAATATTAATTAGGTTATTCGCGTCAATAAATTAGCATGCTCTTTTACTGTTTAAGATTATGAAATTAACTTCTTACCCACGACCCTACAAAGGACAAGCGGTTGGAGAATGGATGGATGGAACTTGTACATCTGCTGTCATTCTGGAGAGGTCAGTGGATCCATGTCCTACAATAGCTATTTCTCTTAAGAAACCAAAAAAAAAAAAAAAAAAAAAAAAAAAAGATAACACAAGCAAGTATTAAATGGGGTTTAACCCCTTAAACTCTTAGCGTATATTTTAGATATTTTTAGAAATTATATTTTGAAATGTCTGTTTTTTACAGTGGTAACCAAAACTTTGATACATTTGATTATCAACATTCTTTGAAAATATATTCTTTTGTGTTCTACAGATAAAGGAAGTCAAATAGATTTGGAACAAGACGGCGGCGAGTAAATCATTTTCTTTTCTGTGAACTGTTCCTTTAACATCTGCAATGAACACACAGTATTTACAAAAATCCAAACTCTATTTCCAGTCAATATAATACACTTATGAAATAAAAACTGAAGAACTGAATAAAGCGGTAATTCTTCTGGGCCAGTAAGCAACCACCTAACACGTAAGCACGTAACTAGTAAGCAATCACCTTACAGCACCTTGGCAACCAACTTTTCTGCAGAAAAGAAAATCTAAAAATCAAATTGTACATAAATAGGCTACAAGCTGTACTCAGTCAGCACAACAGTACACTAGTACTGTAATGTAAGTGTGACCTTTCAGTTATAAAACTGCTTTGTGCCTTCTCTAAATATCACACTATGTATGTTTAAAGTACAAATACTTTTTGTAGCGAACAAAGAACGGTGCTGCTACAAATCTCCCCATCAGTGAATAATCTAAAGGAAGCTGAGGGTAAAACATGCATCAAAGGGAATGGCACATCTGACAGACCGTAAGAGCTCTTATCACTTAATCACAAGCCTGCACATTACAGAGTTATGGCTTTAAGCTTAATGCACATTTCAAGGGACACAACCCTGAAGTGTAATGCAAAGACATATGAAATATTAAGCACTGGCCTCAGGTAATGAAGGACAGGGAGCTGTAGAGCAGATCTGTTGACTGAAAAACACCATGTAACTGAGAGTGGCGTATGGAGATGTGATGCATAAAGAGAGACAGTGGTTTGAAGGCGGAAAAAGATTAATGGAGGTGGTGTGGGGAAAGAGGACTGAAAGAGAGAGAGAAGGAGGACAGAAGATCGCTGGTGTCAAGCCCGTGACAGCTTCTCCTTCGCATGTGGCTAATCAAATGCACGGGCGCACCGCAAAACGAAACATCTGTCAAGAAAAATCCAGACAAAGATTATCAAGGGTTCTAATTTAAATGAATAACCTCCCTTTACACAGGCGTCCAGTGATTACCGGCTTCAGACTTGACGTTTTGAAAAGACTGCTGAGCTTACACTTTGGGGAAAAAAAGTTAACTTAGCGCACTTAATTCTGTTAACATCAGCTTCAATGGAACGCCTCCCTCCATATATATTGCTTACAAAGAGAGAAACAGCGTTAGACGTATCTGATTTTGCACATTTTAAATGTAGAATACTTAATTGTCTTTCTAAGCTGTGTAATAAATTACATTTTGCTGTTCACGGTTGCACGGCCCTGTGTCACTTTTGACCTGAAGATGTCCTGGGCCCTGCGAATTTAAGCAGCAGCCCTGGTTCACCATTACGGCACCTTTCAAGTTAGAGTCAAGTTAAAGGAATACTAAAAATCACATTAAATTCTAGTCATCTCACAGCTAAACAGATGATGGATGGATGGGTTAAATAAGGTTCTCTTTTCAAAGAAAGCCTACAATAATGCCTTCACTGCCTAATAGGATCATTAAAATTCTAGAGAGCCTTTTAGCTTGCTGTCATGAGAAAAGACACTAATCAACATTCATGATACATGCGATTGAGGATTGAATATAGAGTTTAGAATTCTAATTGTTTAATATCTGACAATTTTGACACTGCAGAAGCCAAGTCCCCTTTATTTCTATAGCACTTTATGCAATAAAGAATGTTTCAAAGCTGCTTCAGAGTAATAAACAGGAAAAAAACAGAACTAATGATGCAAACCTCTTCAAATATGTGACAAATTCAAATTATGCTGCAGAGCGGCTCTAAAAATACAATAGTGCCATTATTCAGCTCAAGCCAGTTCACTGTTGATTCGGTTTAGTTTAATAACTGTGTAATGTTCATCAATTATAAAACAAGATCAATTCAGTTATAAGCATCTTTACAGAATATAAATGTTGTCATTCAGCTCATGTCAGTTCAATGTTAATTCAATTCAGTTCAATAAGTGTCGATCTAAATCTGCTATAAAGCAACTATACAGAAGACAATTGTTCCATCATCCAGTTCAATTCAGTTCATGTTTTGTTCTCATCTGATTTCAGTGCAGTCAATTCAATACTATTACTAAATATCAAGTGTATTTTAAACTACTTTTAAGCAAGTCAAAGGCATTATAGATGCAAAAATATTACTACCCTGACTAAACAAATCAGCCAATCAATACATTATCCTTCAGTCAGTCAATAAATTGACCAGCCAATCAGTGTGTTGAGCAGTTCAGGAATACATTTGACTACCTTTGTTTTTAAAGAGCAACAGGATCAAACTGTACTAGTGTTCATTCAGAGGAGGGCACTGACACCTTATTAAACAGACACAATGTATAATTTTGCCAGAAGCAAACTCCTTTGCCTGCAAAGTCTGTACCTCTGAAATACAAAGCTGTTTTTTCTCCCAAGCTAATTGTAATTAAATTTCAAAAGACAGCAGCATGGCAAGCACATCAACGTTTCAAAGGCATGATCATCATAACCATACTAATCTGGAGTACTTACAGTGCAACACGGTGTAACATGTTTATCTCACGCCTTAAATATTGTATAATTGTTGCAGAGGAAAAGGCAAATGAAAAACTACTTTGTTGTAGCGTTCAGATCTGCTGAGGAACAAGCAAGAGCTGTGCCCCATTATAATGAGAACACTGGATCCCTGCCTGCCTTGTAGTGGTGGTTATTTTGATTCATACCAGTGACTTAAATCTTTCAACTCTGTTCACAAAAACAATTTTTTTATTTATTGCAGCAATATCAGTAGCTGGCAAACATGCGCTATTTTTTAAAATTGCATGTACACAGATCTCCAAAGACACCATTTTATTGCCATTTGTGGAAATACTGCATGAATGCAAGTTCCAGAAAAGATTCTTCTGCATTATTACACCAATGGGTCAAAAGTTTCGTTCAAAAATACAGATTCACTGAAAACACTGATTCACTGAACAAATGAAATCACCACCTTTATGCATAAGACACCGAATCAATCACTTATGTAAATAATTCAGAAAACAAATCTCTATCCTCTATGTTGTCAACTTTTGGGCATGATTTTATAAAGCTAAAAAAATGGCTAAAAAAATGTAAATTTATTTCAATCCTCTTCAGGAAGAAAAATGTAAATCAGTGAATGTTAAAGATTCATATTTGTTCATGACTATAATGCTTTGGACAGAGCTGGGCCTTGTAATGTAGATGGAGAAATGTCATAGCAACAGATGACTAGCAATTGGCCCATCTGTTTGGCGGCTTTCCTTGTGAATAATTAAATCAAAATACCAATGCAAACAATAGCTTGGATAAACAAACAATCTATTAATGTCAAAGAAATCACACAGGGACCTACAAAATAGTCATTGCTACGTTTAGCCTATTTAAATTTCAATCAGGTGTAAGTTGAACAGAGGCTGTCAATCATCTGACATCTTCAGTGGAAGATATAGAGAAAGAGTAACACTGTTTTATATTCTGAACAAAGACAGTATTAAGTTCTTGTGCAAGCAATTCTCAGGATTTAAAATGCAGAGACCTTTCTGAAACTCTATTGAAAGTTTCTTAATGTTATGCACGGCTGGAGTTTGATTTGGCTGAGGAAAGAAAGAAAGAGAGAGAAAGAGAGCACCATGTTCAATCTGTGTGCTCTATTAAGACAAAAAGATTGCAGAGATAAAAACAAAAGCTTGTACAGTAGGTGAACAGTTGCATATACGGAATGACAGTTAAAGAATCGCAAAAGAAGAACTCAAACAGCAGGAATCGTCGTGTGGATTCTTCCGCTTTCCACGTGAAACCCAACAAAACCAGGCAACAAATCAATGACAAAGCAGCCATATTCATTTAAATCTAAATGCCATTGCTCCCAGGGAAACAGTCTGTAATCCGTCTTATATTAGATATACATCTATCCTCATATAAAATTCAAATTCTGAGCTTCTGACTGCAGCACATTGCAAATCTTTTCATAGGCTCGTCTTGGTTTGCTCTATAATTTTCATGCACAGCATTTTCATCCTGAAGCACAGACAGCCAAATCCGCAGCTCCAGTAGAAGCCTAATGGGCATTCCCGTTGGACAGGTTAAGATTACAGTGTAAAAAAACACAAACAAACAGACAGAAATGTCAGCTGGGCATTAATTAATCTCTTCCTGTGGCTGAATGTGCGTCGAGATGGAGCGAGAGAGAGAGAGAATTGAGCGCTAAAGCAAACAGCTCAAGGACAAAGGGATGTTTTGTGGCATAGAAAATAAATCGAAACTGCCCCATGAAAGTAAAAAATAACCACAGTGAAAACTACAGACTTAAAGACACAGCCCGCCTGCCTCATTGATCAATAATATGGCCACTCTGCCCATTCCAACACTGTCAACAAATGAGAAAATGGCATCATTTTAGAGAATAATTCAGAAGATAAGCATCGCATACACAAAGAAATCGCTTCTTTATTATATTACTAGGAGATACTTTATCATGTGCCCCATAAAGCAGAGGGGTTAGAAAAGTGATTTTAAAAGGTTTAAGGATTTGAAGAACTGCACTAATTCTGTTTTTAGCTTCAGCTGACCTCATCTGAAGACTCACTTGCCAAAAAACGCTTTTCTTATTGAACAGACATTTAAAAAGCACAAATATCTCTATGAATAAGATTATACTTTTATCCAGATAACAAATCTGAAATCAACCCCATTGTCCTATGTATTTTCCAACTACAACAACTTTCCTTTTTGGATGACATCACCAATCCCTTTCACTTTAACTCCTCCCCTCATATAAAATTACTTTTCATAGTCTAATCAAAAATATTCACAAAATAAAACATGTTATAGAAGCAAAATAGGCTGTGAATGTTTAGGCCGACTTGGAGGAACTGAAACACTTTTTCAACAGAAGATGTTCACATCTGACCCAAATGAAAAAGTTTGAGACTAAAACAGAGAATTGGCATTGGCTTTTGGATTTATGAGTAAAACAAGGCTTCCTTGTTATGGCTCAAACGTGAATTTTGCTTAATGATGTGTACTTTGAAAACATAATATGATAACAACCCACTAAATGTGGATGACCAGAAGGATGTGAGTTTAAATGCTAGATGTAGTATTGTGCAACTGTTGTAGAAACTTAGCGATATTTTTAAGGTTGGGAATGACTGTATTTAATTTGTAGAACAAAACAAAAGTCTCTTCAAGTAATGTTAATCACAAACCTAATTTTATTCTTGAAATTTCTTTTTTAAGGGAGGATGTGTGCAAACACATCTGACTCAAACTAAAAGTCTGAAACCCAAAACTGCTATTCAAAAAAGCCATTTGAAATTACAAGGAAATCCATAACAAATTATCTATCCAGGTTGACCTACAAATTGACGTCATTACCGAACAGCACTATAATTTTCAGAAAAATCAACTTGTCAACTTGGCTATCTGAAGATTATGGTAAAAGACACTCTGTTAACCACATATTTCAGGGTATTTTTTTAACATAAACATTTAGTGATTGTAATTTCTTTTTTACAGTGCAACCTTAAGTATAAACCTAATTACAATTCAGAAAGAACAGAACACGAATTCACAAAACCCACCACAGACCACCCATCAATGTTTGAGCAAGCCATTTTGGATACAGAACATTTTACCTTAATTACTGTCTTTTTATGAGCCCTTTTCAAGCTCCTTCTATCTTGATGAGATTGTGTATTTCAATCAAAAAAAGGAAATGAAAAGGGCTTGAGCATGTCAGCTTGAAGCAGATTTGATCAGACACGTTTGTCTTCGCGGCATTGTCTTGTAGATGATTGGGGGGGGGGGGGGGTGTTAAACTGTGCCAGACAGTCTCCTGATTTATGGTTGCTTAGACCTCTTTTATTTTCCTCTGTCACCCTGTAGCTCACCTCCGATAACAGGCCTAGCGGCTAGTACATTACATCTGGAACAATTGTTCAAAGCACAAAAGATACCTAGCACGATAGCAGCCTAGTGATGGGTCAGTAAAGCTATTGTTGTGGAATCCCGCAAGCCAACATCAAGACTGTGGCTGTCCAGGTTTTCCTCTGCTTGTCAGATTTTCTGAATTTTAACCGAACAACAATGTAAAAATGCTATGGTAAAAACCTGTCAGTTTAGTTTAGTTACCCAACCATATAGAATATAAATATATTGGAATTAACAGGACAAAACAGTAATATTACAGTTTAAAACATATATATTATTTGTATTGTATGTATATATGTATATATTTATATATTATTTTTATTTATTTATTTGCAGTATGACATAAAAAGTATGAATTACCTTACAATTTAATGGAAATATATATTTAATAGGCCAACACATGAACTTCTTACAGTTTATCAAAATCCTTACAGTAAAAATTAAAACATTATTTATTTTTAGTACTTGATAATTATATGATTAAATTACATTTTGACTCACACATTAACAAATCTAATTTCTTGCAGACTTGATACACATCATACCTTTTATTTAAAAACAAAAATCCCCTTAGGGGACAAAATAGGAGATTACAAAATGATATCACCTGCATTAAGTAGCTATGCATTGATTGTGTGAAAAGCTAATTGTTTGAAAGATTAATTCAATCTGCCAAATAAAGCTCTCAGTGATTGTGCCATTGATTAATAATCTAATTAATCATTTTAAACTGTAGGCATATTTGTTGAATTGTGAACATTAAATATGATGAATGGAGAGGCAATGTGCTGTGACCACAGATTCAGTCCCACTTCTTGAGGATAACCTGGGGCTCATATTAATCTATACAACTCGGAATTATTCCAAGGATTCATTCAAGAGAGTTGCTCTTCGATCCAAAAGTATATAACATCTCTTTGGTGACTTGTGGTTTATAAAATGTTAACCAGTACCATCTTGTGAAACAAAACGCCTGGTTGTCTAATTAAACTGCAGGGCAACCCTGGAGGCAATCTTGCATACTAAAATCTGACAAATCATTTGAGATCACAGACATGCAAATTCAGAGTAGATATGCCCATATTTTGCATATGTGATGCCTTTGAATAGTCAAGAAAGAGGGTGTAGCGTATGGACGAATCAGACACACATTTAGTCATTATATTTAATGAATAATTCAGGAAACCCTCTCATTCCACAAACAAATTGTGAGGGCTGTTGGACCCTTCTCCTGGAAGAACACCCTAAAAGGCTCAGTTACCAGGGAAACCATCTGATAAGACTGTTTTATTGCTCAAAAGTATGTGAGATGCGAAGTGCAGGCTCTCCTGAAACCCAATCCATGCCCATAAAACAGAACTTTCCTCCTTTTTAATTCATAGAAAACCCTTCTTCGAATGAACACATATCTTTAGATCATTGTGTATATTATTACTGTTCTTGTATATGTTCTTGTGTATTGTATCCTGTTCTATGCATGCTTACGATAGATCACTAGGTAATCTCATTTTAGTTGTATCATGTTTAGTCTCTATCAATTCGTCTTCGGATGATCTAATTGAGAGTGAATATTACACGTTGATACCTATGCAACATATTAGTGTCCTAAGAATCTGAAGTAGTTTGTGCATTAACCCCATGCAAATTACCATGCTCAGAGACAAAGAGTCATAAAAACTTTCCCTCCATAAGTTCAGGACTCTCATTGGCTCTTTGACATCACAGAGGTGTGACCTCCAAAGCAGATAAAGCTCTCACGTAAGTGACGCCCCCCAGTCTGCGTTTCTGTTAGATTACTGAGAAGATGAGGATGTGAGCTAGGACTCTTCTGGACCTTTAAGTTTTGCGCCAGGCCTTGCGGCCTTGTCTTTCCATTCAACCAAAGCTCCCTGGACCTCAGATCTCTTTCTTAACTCTTTTTCCCTTTCTACCTGGGAAGAAACTCCCAATTACCACCGAGCCAGAATAACATCTTTTGGAGTTCATCACCCTTCAAACCCGGAAGAACTTGAAGAACTCCAACACCGCCAAACTTTCAAACCATCAGAACTTTCATCCAAGACTGCATACGGACACACAAGGCAAAGCAAGTATTGTGCATTTAACGAAACGAAACAGAGGTTTAGTATAAGTTACAGACCCGTTATAAATGGCACTGATGGTTTTAAACAGGTGGTTAACTGACTCTTTCCATAACTGCATTCTCTGGCTTTCCTGATGGTTTCATCCATCAACTCTCACTAGCCCTTTACCCTTTGTATGAGTGATTGTATGTTTGTTCGTTAGTTTGTTAGTTTGTTTGTTAGACTAGTCTGTATTAGTGTTTAGTTAATAAAAGTTGTGTGCACAAATTACATGAGTTTCTGATTCTGCTTTGCATATTTAATGTCCCTTTACGATTTTGATCCTTGCTACATGCTCTAATGCATTAATACTTAGAAAGGTATTTTCTGTGGCCAAGAAAATATCCTTTCTTAGAGTTGATATGAACTTAAACTGAATGTTCGCTGGACGAACAGATTAGTTGATGGCAATTTAATTCTGCGACGGTTATTACTGTCAGCCGATATAAATAATTGTAATTAATCATAATTAATTGTAATTATTTATATACAATTCCCTTTTAAGCAAATTTGCTACAAGGGGCATCAAGAAAAAGGCACTTGTTGCCATTTTCTCGTAGTCTGCTGTAATATCTTTAGCTGCCACTTCAGCCCAAGTCTTCAAATGGATCAGTTGTCGTTCTCCGCCTGCATCCATGCGCCGGAGGTGTAATCACATTCTAGGCACATGCTACAGTTCCTCTAGAAATCCCTTATAGGATAACACAGATTGTTTCCATTTTCAGAACAGTGAGATTTGTACACATGTGCATTGTACATGTGGTGCTTAACACTGCTCTGGCTCTACAGCAGCAGGATGGTGTTACAAGCCTGACATATAACAAACAGGCTCGCCACAGGAGACGCGGGAAACTAATGCATCTTGGGAATTGATGTAAAGTCTGCGCCATTCACCACCCCACATCCCGAAACACATGCGGCAATTTCAGTCGCCGATGTCGCATCATTACCAGAACTCATCAGCGGGGTGCTGCCTGTGAGTGAGACATAAATACATGACGAAATAAATCTGCATTCGTTTCGCACACATTCGTTTTACAGTGAACGTAATGGCCCGGGGGTTAGAATGCGGCCACAAAGCGAATAGCATTAATTAATAATAATTAATAGCACACCAATTAACCTAATCTAATATTAGGCCCAATGCTCTGAGAAAGCTTGTGGGGTTAAAAGCACTTTAGCAGCTCGACTAATTACTGCTTTAGCCTCCTTAGTGTGACACTAATCAGAAGAAGGTGCATAAAATAGACAAAAAAGCAAGCGGGAAGGTGGGCACTGTGAGGAAATGGGTGAGGAGGTGGCTAATTATATCAGTTTTGGCACAGAGTCTGGAAGGAGGACGGGCTCTACTAATTCAAACCATTATTACTTTCTCCCTCCTTGCAACTCACCTTTCTTTTATATGGTAGCTATCAACCTGCTTCTGTAAGGTTGCTCTAAGCTCGTTAAACCAGCCCAGACCCTGTCACTCGCTTACAGATTATTTTATTCCCAGCGTGGTACGAGGGTGACAGGATCATTGGCAGCGTGCCGACCTGCATTTCACACCGTGCTGGTGTGGAGCTCATCCCACTCTGCCAACATAGCACCTGGGACCGTTTGTTAGCATCCTAACGCACCCATTTTTGTCCTTTTTTCCCTGCGAGTTTCTACGCTTACACATTTAGAAACGCAGAATGGCTCTGGCTGCAGCACGCTGGAAGCGACACAATTATTTTCAATAAGGAACCAGTGGCTAGAGCTATGTTTTATATCACTGCCACATACAGGCCACCCTAATTAAAACTTCAGTGTACAACGGTTATAATTAATTAGAAGTTTCCCGGTCAAAGTCCTCAAGAACAGCGCACACATTAAGATGCCTGACCAGTGTTGTCTGTCGTTTCGTTTGAAAATAGCAAATATAAAAGAGCACTCTTTTCACATTGAATAGATACAGTAATTACCGCTAACCCCAGGAGTCTCAATTAAAAAATGGTATCACACTGTATCCATCTCGGATGGCATGCTATGCAATTCCTGATATTAGTATGATCCAAACCCAGCTTCCCCAAAAAAGTGAAGGACACTGCTTAGTTACAATTATAAAAAAAATTATATAAAAAATAATAAAATTGCTCAAATGTTGTGATAATTGTAATTACCTTAATATTTATCTTACAAACTCTAACCCAACTTATGTTTATCAAAGATTATATAAAAGCAAACATATCCAGGTCTAAAACTAAACAAAATTCTACCGTGAAAGAGAATGCAAAATGTTACAAATAGTTTCCACTGTATTCAAAATAAGACTTTGGAAAGGGATTGTGCATTAAGGGCCATTTTTTTTACTACATTTATGTAAATGTTTATATTCAAACTATAAATTGTTCACATACTGCCAATGATTCAGGATACTTCTTGATATGACACAGCTTAAAAAAAGGGATAGTTCACCCAAAAAGGAAAATTGTCATCATCATTTACTCACAACTATGTCACTCTAACCCTGCATGAGTTTCTTTCTTATGTTGAACATAGAAGATATTTTGAAGAATGCTGGTAATCAAACAGTTGATGGCCCCCATTGACTTCCATAGCATTTCTGTCCCTACTATGGAAGTCAGTGGGGACCAACAATTATTCGGTTCTTCAAAATATCTTCTGTGTTCAACATAATAAATAAATGTATACAGGTTTGGAACGACCTGAGGGTGAGTAAATGATGACAAAATTTTCATTTTTGGGTGAACTATTCCTTTAACCCTAACTAATGTACTGTATTTCATTTATTTATACATTTATTTTTAAAAAGTCATGTGGAATAAAAAAAATGGCACAGCTTACCCCCACAAGCCCCTATATCAGGGATAGGCAAATTCGGTCCTGGAGGGCCGGTGTCCTGCAGATTTTAGCTCCAACCCTAATCAAACACACTTGAAGAAGCTAATCAATGTCTTCAAGATCACTAGAAAGTTACAGGCAGGTGTGTTTGATTAGGGTTGGAGCTAAACTCTGCAGGACACCGGCCCTCCAGGACCGAATTTGCCTATCCCTGCCCTATATGATAAATTGATTGCATTCACAAAGCAACCAACACGTTGTGAGATTGCACCATTTGAACTGAATGACTTCATGCATAAACTTTCAGAATTCATTCCCTGAGGGTCTGAACTACAAAACAGACTTCAGCTACAAATGTTTCCTGGGAACCAAAGAGCTTCCCATCAAAGTCTGGTAACATTAAAAGCAGTGAAGCACTAACACTGTCTATGGTGGCAGAATTCCAAATGGGCTTAAATATAGATACTGTATGTCTCAGTCCAGGCTACATATGCTGATGAGCTTGTAATAGCAGAAACTCTCCTGCAGAGACAGGTTTCACAAATCTGAGGCTTTGAAGACATGGTAGCATGGCCGACTGATCAAAGCTCCCGGTCGCAGACACTAAATTTCACAGCGTTCTTCAAGGGAGGCTTGTGCCAGTCTCCTGTTGCAGTTTAACAAAACAATTACATTGTCAGTGAGCGGGAGCTTAGAGATATCAAGCAGCGCAGAGAAACGGAGAGATTCTCATTATAAAAACAAAATTCTGGCTCATGTAATGGGGTGAAATTCACCAGCTTGAAATGTGGGTCATTCAGCTGGGTCTGGAATCATCTGTGTTTATAATGATGTCATATTTCAGCAAACTCTCCATATTGGTGGTGAGTTTGTATAAACAATCCCTAGGCCACTAGAGCCTTTTTAGGCTCCACTCTGAGACTCAGTATACAAGTATGTCCTCATTGTGTCCAACAGCACATCTGGAAACCTGCTCTGAAATGAATTACATCAATATAGGAGCGTTGAACAGTGTTCTTACAAGTTTAAAACATTGGCACGCAATTCGCTCTGCACCGTCTGCGCTGACTTATTGTAGAAAGTTTTGCTATTACTTTTCTAAGTAATTGGATTTAGAGATTTTAGGGTCTGGCGGATGATAAAATGAGCAAAAAACTTCCATAGACTTGAGGGTGGGCTCTTTACACTTGTGCTAGTAAGCAGCTACCTAACAACCACTGAAGAGTTCCAAGAAACAATACGCTCACCACCATTCAGAATACCTGAGCAACCATGGAACCAAGTGGAACATCATGACAAGGAGTTTTGCACGGATAAGCTCCATTCAAAAGTTCAAATCTAGTTTGAAATGTCCTTTTATGATTCTCTGTCAATAAAAAAACATTCCACTTACTCAAGACATGGAACATTGTGTTGTCCAGCTGTTGGGAATTGGGCTTCGGGACATTTTGACGCACAATTTTTTTTTTTGAATTACACACATTGCCCTTTCCCCAAAACCCTTCTCCAAACAATTCAACCCTTATGAAATGGCGTTTCTAAGAACAGTGAGTGAGAGCACACTATATGAAGTTCACAGAAATACTCAAAGCCAGTATCTGAGCTTAAATGTCAAAGGCAATGCAACAGATGGCTGAGAGACACACATTTAAGACCTTTTCACTCCTCAGTGTGACAACCATTTAGAAATTACAACCTGCTTTCTTACTCATCACACACATTACTTCAGTTATTCGAAATTCTTCAGTGATGTCAAAGGACAAAACCTTCTTCAATCTCTGTAACATAATTAAAAACATAGATGCAAAAAGCTATTCACATTTTACTAAAAGAAAATATATTACACAGTTGCAAACCAAAGACTTGAGAAAAATCTCTTTACATGAGTCCTCACTAAGAGGACAAGGTTTGGCTGGCAGATTCTGTATCTACACCATATGGATATTTCTCCCTAATTAAAAAGTAGTTTTGTTTTCTAGCAAGTAACATATAAATGGCAAGTTCTTCAGTATTTTATGACAAATGTTGTACCAGTACCTGATATTTTTGAGGTTTATAAAATGGCCACCAGTGAAGGGATTGGGATTGCGGGTTCTTGCGGTGCCGCCAGCCAGCCAGCCAGGTGTGCTTTTCCCACAATTCAAGATTCATTAGTCACATGACTTTTTGAGCTCAGGCGATTAAAAACAAACCAAGACGCAAAACTGAATGCTTCCCGAAAAAGAATGGCAGATCTCAAAACGTAAATATGACTCACCGTAGAGATGAATGGGAATGCTAATGGTTAACTTTCGCTTCCCAAACATAGTGTTAAAATCCATCTCAGGCATCTCTGGAGAGTCACGTGACTGCAAGAATCTTTTATCAGAATTTGGTGTTGTTACAACTGCTGCCCATTTCCTTGTAAGATGGTGCACTTCTCGAAAGGAGATTATATCCCAGGGAGGGCCGGGGTGTAAGTGAGAGGGGCAGATTTACAGCACACTCCATCCTGCCCTTTCAGAGCCACATCCAGCAGAATAAGAGACAGATATCACTGCAAATCATCTTAGGTTTCTAATCACACACCTTGTCACAAATGACACCCACAATTTAGGGACATCTGCTCCACTGAAGTTGGAGAGTTTTACTTCAAACATGTCGATAATGTCACTATATTTCACTTATTGAGGTTTATTCTTATGGCAGAGGCCACCACACAACACTGTAATTTAGTAGGCGGAGCTCTGCCTGTGGGAAGTGTCCATTTTTGAGGTAATGTGGGTCTCAGTTACCCCCTTTCCATCAAAATAGTAATGGTTTTTGGCTATTCTTTTTCCAAGCTCATGTTACCACTGTCATAATTCTGACTATGTTACCACATAACCTGTCCATAAATAAATACACCACAGAATCTTTGTTCATAATCCATAAAAACTGAGAATAACATCCACATTTATTTACACTAACGTTCAAAAGATTGGGTTTTGTGAGTTTTTTTTTTTGGAAAGAAGTTTCTTACGATAAAGACTATATTTATTTGTAAAAACAGTTATTGTTTTTAATTTAAAGGGGTCATGAACTGAGAAGCCAAAATTCCCTTGATCTTTTGACATATAAGTGGTCATTGTACTATAAAAACATCCTGTAAGTTTCAGAACTCAAATCTTTATCATTAGTCTAAAAACAGTTTTATATTGTGGAAAAAAACATTGCCTTCCTTCTGATTCCAACATTAGGGAAGAGTGAATAAACTTTATTTTTAATGAAGATTCAGTCCGCGACAGTAAGAACTAGGTCCTTTGTTCACTCCATTTACCGCAGATTCGTTTACAAACAAGACACAATTCGACGCAGGATTTTCAAAAAGTTTGAAACTAAAAGACGATGCTGTGCCGACTATACTGGATCCCACAGTAATATCGCAAGAACAAGTGTGAATATGTGGTCACTATTGCTTTATCTCTGCTTACAGATCGTTTGATATGTACTGAGTTATTTATGCGTTTTTGACCTAAATCACAGCAGCGTCCTATGAGGAATGTACGCTGTCAAATATACACAACTATTAGCCAAACATAGCAGTGGGCATTTACTTCCGAGTCTACAATCCGCCACACCACACAGAAAATAGCTTATTACTTCTAATTTATGTTTTTTTGAAAAAAAAAAAAAAAAAAAAAAAAAAAGCCAGCGATGAGCACATGACCCTATTTTTAAAGGGTTTCAAAAGGGGTACTGGTTTAGGCAAAGCGACAAAATATTCTGTCAATATTGCAAGTGCATCTGGTTGTTTTAGTTTAGCTTAAAAATATCAATCCTAATCACTTTAACCATTAGTGCACATGGATCTACTGATGGATTAATGTAGACAAATGGAGAGGCATTGACATTCACATTTCTCATCTTAACCGGATTATCTCTCTTGCTCCACTGACTTGCTGGGGCCGTCACTCCAGCTCTGTACAGTACATTGGATTTTATCTTTTTGATTCCCTTTCCCCCCCTTTTGGTGTCGAAACACTTTGCTGACCTTCACTGAGTAATGGAGGCCTAAGAGAACATTAATGCCCTCTCTAGATTCTTCTCACCTCCTCTGAGCTTCCTTTTCTTTACACCGCCGTCCTTTCTCTCCCTAAATCCATTTTGCTAATAGGTTTGGTCTCAGATGTGTCGTTCCGTGTGAATGAGTGACAAGTTTAGGGTGTGCCGGCCTCTTTGCTTCCATACTGACGCTGGATCTATAAGGAAAGTGAGCAGGAGGGAATTCTGATTTATGGATCCCTACAGTCTGACTGCTAACCCTTTCAAAGTACTCCACTAATTAGCCACTGGATCTTTGCAGGAAAGGGGCTTGGTGCTTTTCCCTTGATTACTGAGTCACTGTCGCCTTCATGATTAAAAAAACGGGAGAAGGGAAAGGACCTTGGGTCTGTCTTATCTCCAGAAAAACTTCATGTTCTGCAGTCTCTTTAGCGTGCCGATGTACACTTTTGTGCAAAAAACACAAAAATCATGATTCACTGATAAGTTCAAGCTTATTGTAAATTTAGGTTAAAACTGAAAAGTAACTGAAGCATGCATGACAGGAATCTGTCAAGTCAAAATGTTTTACATATATTTAAAATTAATACATTTTGAATACAATTGGACATAAATACTACTAAAACAGTAAATTAAAATAGTATGTATTAAAATATGTAAGATATTATATGACCCTCTTATTTCAAATTTACATAAAAAGTACACAACTTGTATGCAGTTATTAGTGAATGAGACCCAGAGTCACAGCTCTTTAACTCAGCACACAAATACAGGAACATGGTGCCCTGAATTAAACATGCCACATGTGGTGCTCGGTTCCGCCCCAGATTTTGTGTGTAGTGAGATAACACCAATGTGAAATGAAGAGAAGCGGAAGATCTGTCAACGTTTGGCAGGCGCTTTCCTCAGACTCTGACTGTACAATTTGAGATGCCATGTAATTTTCCACATGAAAAGAGAGAGCAGATACAGATATTCCCTTGCCAGGCGCCTAGTTTTAGATGAGGCGTTCCTCCCCATGTGTTATGTTCAAGAGTACAAAGATGGGATATTAAGTAATCCCATCCCAAAGAAGTCATCATACAACTTCAGAATGACAAGAAATCTGTATGACAAAACCCAAAACGTTAGTGTGAATCTATCATCCAGATTGGTGGTAACACAGCGGGTATATCCAAGCTGCTCATTTGTAGCAGTCACACGGTTTTCTCTTTCCAGCTCTCACTGTGACATCACATCTACACATACTGTCCGGCGGGTTTTCTGGTGTCAGATGCCTAACAAGACAGCTGCGTTTGACTTATGGCTTTTGCCGTTGTATTTCTCTTATCATTTATTCTCTTCAAACAGACCTCCATGACACTCCTACAAAAGGACAAGGGTAAAGTCTGGCACAGCGGCTAGACTCACACATGCCAGTATTGTTACTCGCTGATCTCTAATTTGATCATTTTCATCAGGGCGCCATGGGACGCAAACAGATGGCTTCAGAGGCAAATTTAATAGAGATTTCACAAACAAGCCATCTTGAGAAGTGGACCAATTTAAAACGTCACTGTACTGAAAATGAGCAATGTTCCTCTGCCCGGCCGAACACTTCTGATGATGCTCCTGCACAGATAAGAAAAAAAAAAAGTAGACATTTGAAGAAAAAGCTTTTTTAAATCAGAGCTAAAAGAATGGCAACATTTCAACTAGAATCCAACCACGTGCAACGATTTTCAGTACGAAACTGAAGATTTGACAAATCATTTTCATAAATATGCAGTGCTGATTAATTCAAAAGATTAGGACAGTATCCTACAATAGTATGGAGGCCATTATTATTTTTCTGTTTTTTTTTGTGATCTTGATGAATCAAGATTAATAACAGCAATGCATGGAATCTCTATGAAATTAATTTATGTATAATATTACATCTGTTATTAAATAAGCTACACTATTAAATCATGTATACTTCATTATTTAAATAATATGTATACACACAAGTGAGAGAATATTTGGGGCAAATACAATATCAATATGACAATACCAAAAAAAGTTTTTTTCCCTCCCTTTAAAAAGAGAATATTTGGGTAATTGTGCATTACACACACACACACACACACACACACAAACTAAAAAAAGAAAAGATGATAAAGAAAATGGGGAAATCAAGAGAAAAAGAGAAAACTAGCAGAAAATCTGATCTATGAAAATACTCATATTTCAGTAGTGTAATAAAGGCCCAGGGGGCCAAATTGACCCATTAATATCAAACACGATGGACAAGGAGCACTTCTTTTTAAGCGAATGAAAACCACCCACCTTAATCAAAAGGGAATCTACTGACATTTTCTTGGACCAATATCTTTTAATCTGCACCCAAAGGCAAGGGGCCATTGAGCCATATCCAGCAAATTAATGATGAACAATCTGTAGAATGGACCGTGTGGTCGGCAAATAGGATTACGCTGGCAGCTTTGTCAAGAGCAGCTATACATCAAATTAAGGAACAGTGATGCAGCAGAAACAGCACAGAAAAATGACGATGACATGACTTGCTGAAGAAAAGCAATATCAGGCATCAAAACTCAAACAGATAATATGCGCGTGGCAGAGAAAATAACATTCCTAAATTACAGAATTGCAAAACAACCCGCATTTTCTTAACTGGAATCATACTTTCTAATTTTGCATTTTAATAATGTCGCTTGGTGGTCCTCAAAGTGTAGTGCTCTTCATCAGCCCTGCTGCTCTTCACATTCATCAACTTAAGAGAGGAGCACTCAGAGTCACAATCACTACGATAGTAAACACGTGTAAACACTTAACCACTCACAAAAAACAACCTCATTTCACTGCAAAATCACATAACACTAAAACCAGAGTAAACAAAAACTGCTTCAAAGCAGAAGGGTATAATTTCAATTTATGAATGTGTCTTCACAGTCTTTTTAGTTAGTGGAATCTAAAAAAACTCAAAGATAAAATATAAAAGCTATTTGCTCTCTGATTTTAAAACTACCTTTGCAATTAAAGCAGTCTGGTAAATCAGTAGGATCAGAGAGGAAAGAGGATTGATAACTTGTCATTGTCATAATTTCTCTCAAGAATTCATAGAAGCTGCCAACACAGTCCCTTTTGTTTTATAAAATGGGATTATTTCTCTAATGAAACGTGTGAATCTCTGCATGAACATGCAAACATTGGTTTGCGCCTCAATACAATTGTACGAAGTCTAACCACAGTGTGGCCAACAATAGCTAATCGCATTCCAGCCGAACCTCCTATGACTGCCATCTGAATCTTGATCCGTCATTTAAAAACTTAATAAAATGCATGGCTGAAATATATCAAGCGACTCGAGAATTGCACATAATGCTGCCACAAATAATCACTACATCTCTCACCCCCGTGGCCAATATCCATCTATCCGTTATCAAAACTGATGTGCATTACTGGCACAACAGCTCTCTTTCAGGACCAGTTTAATAGCCTCTGTTCTCTCAGGAATGAAAGAGGCAATAAGCTCATGCTGATACTCACATTCTACCCATTATGTTTTGATTGCATTAGCAATTGAAATAGAAATAAAACTCGAAAAAAAGTCCATTGTTTAACACTAGAAAAGATGGTGACAGCAAATGCCCAGTTTCAAGTGCACATGCATGTGAGTGTCAAAAGAAGTTCTTCATGATAATATTTCAAATGAAATGTCTTACTTTTCCTGAATGCCTTCAGACTACCAGATTGCTGCAGGATTTACAGAAGGAGGATAATGCAGACATGTCCTTAGAGATGGGTACAGGATGTCATTCGCTGGCTTACAGCTTTGAAATGTCTCCACACATCACGTCTGGTGAAATTTGTACTAAAATAACAAATGCATGCACGCAGTTTATGCAGTTTTGCGTCAACTCTTTTCACCGGTAATCAAAGCCAATTGTTATACCTCAATACTGAAAATTGAGTCTCTGTTTGATGATCAAGCAGCAGGTAACAACTGGGTACCTGAGTCACTGGGGAAGTAGAGCACAAGGCACAAGGCATCGGTCCCATGATAGAGCACTTAAATTGGAGTGTTCTTTGAGCACTGAGGAAGTGTCTTCATGCCCAGTCATTTCTTCCTTTGCTCTTTCCTCTTAAGGGAAAGATCCAAAGATCCAAAAGGCATTCGAGTGTGGCGTATAAGACAGAAGATTCTCTCAAAGGCTGACAGGCCTAAAGAGAGTTCCTAAGTATCTGGGGAGGGCAGCTCAAAAAAAGCTTCACCAAGAGATACTGAAACCAGCTTAATTTAATGTATGGCTACACTGATGCTAAACAGTCATGCGGAGGCTTGTATTCAAATCGAACAAGAACCTAAGGGTTAGATTTCAAAGCAAAAGATAATCCAGAAAACAAGAAGTGTATCCTTTATGTGCTAATTAGACACAGCAAGCAACAAAATAATTATACAGCATATAGAGCTACAAAAAGACGGAGCTTTTGCTGTTCGAGTTAAAACCAGGTTGAATGAAATAAAAAATTTTCCACTGAAAACTCAGTAAGATGAAAGTACAAGTAGTAGTTTGAGAGTCTGGAAAGATTTTTGATCATTTCAAACTCTTCAGATGAGTCTTTGTGCATGTGTGTTGGAGAGTAATATGCTGTTAGCTGGTCTTTTTATAGAGGGAGCTGATCCATCTAAGCCTGGTTTAAAAAAAGTCACAAGTGGCTACACATGCTTCATCCACAGAGCCAAATGCAATTTCCTTTTGGGAGATGGACAGGTTTAGAATGCAGTGAACAATGGAGATGGTTTGTGGGACGTCGGGCACTGAGAGACGGCGGGCAGTGCACCCCTCAAAAGCCGCTCTGTAAAAAGCGTTAAACAATGGTCAGTCCCAGAGTCCCAATGCATCTCACAGCTCCTGCTTTTGTGAGGAACGAAAAGCAGATCAATTTCTCTGTCTACTGGAGTTCAATGTACCAAACTTTAAAAATGAGAAACGACCAAGAGTGGCTGAGCTCATGCCAAAATATTTTTAGAAAACTCATCCTGAGCAGAAACCCAAACACTGAGGTAACTAAGGTAAGACCAAGTACCACCTACCTACTACTGTACGTGTCGTTCAGGGTTCATCTTAAGATAATACCACAATAACATTAAAAATAAAAAATTTAAAAAAGGGAAAAATATTAGGAACGCACTATATTATCAGGAAGTTATCGGAAACGGCTGATAAAGGATTAAAATTTAAACATCAGCCGATTTGAAAGAATAAATGCTGATATACAGACAAGACGAATATAGCTCACATGTCGTCATTCTTGAAGCAAACTTTTGCCTGAATGGTGATTAGATTCTCTGTTTTGGATCGCCGCATTTGATTTGAGAATACAAGAACAGAATGACGTGTCAGGTGTGCGATAAAGTCAAAAGTCAGTAGCATGTGCAGCAGCAGCCTCCTTCCAGGTCCTAGGGCCCTACTTTAACAATCTAAGTGCATGGCGCAGGTATACTTAGGGCGTGTCTGAATTCACACCGAACACACCTTGTTTTCAGACCAGCACACCCATGGGCGAACAGATGGGTGCAAGTGCATTTGCTATTGAAACAGCGTGGCGCTGGACGTGAAAATGATAACTGCGTCGGGCTGAAACTAGCAAAAAACACTTGCGTCACTCCTGGCGTCACATTGAGACGGGTGTATGATAGGGCCCATTCGGTAAGTCGCTTTATTTACTTAGGGGGCGCTGTAGGCCTACTTGTAATAAAATGAAAGAAAAATACACAAATAACATTTAAGATACTTGTGTTTCTGAATAAATAAAGCAGTAATTGATGTCATAAATTCACATGTTTTGATATAAAGGTCAGAAGATATAGTTTACTTGAATAAAAATCACAAAAATGACACCTGTAAATTAAATAATTTACAGTATTTAAGTTTTCATAATCCATTTGAAAAAATATATATTACATATTAATTAATAAATCTCTCTCTCTCTCTCTCTCTCTCTATATATATATAGAGAGAGATTTATTAATTAATATGTAATATATATTTTTTCAAATGGATTATGAAAATTTAAATACAAGGAGCTCTAAAAGCTCTTTTGCTTTAAACCATCTATAATGTTAAATCCACAAATAAATTAAGGTTTTAACTGCATCTGTCAGGAAAGAAACCCCCCCCAGCAAAGATAGATTTTGTTATAGTTATTTGCAAAGCTTTCAATGTACTCTTTAAAAAATAACTTTAATAATGTTTATTAGTTTTAACAAATAAGTTTTTGCTGAAAACTAACCAAAATTAAAAATAATTAGTCTATAATTTCTGCACAGGAGAGACTTGGTGGTGTTTCAAAACAAAACAAAATATATACTGGTATAAGCTATCAAGAAAAAACACCTGAAAAACATTGGCATATCGGATATCTGCAAAAATCTAATGTTGTGCATCCCTAAAAAAAAATATAACAGATGCAAATCAGAATATCCATGACACATAAACATATATATGCCACTCCATTAGACTTCATAATCAAAACACTGGATCAAAGGCTTCAGTGTCAAAGTTCATGTCCCTGTGCTGTATGGGGCACATTTTAAGCTCAACTCAATCCCCTGTTTACACATGTCTACATGCATGTCTCTAAATATGTCCGTAGCACATGCCAGAGAAACTTCTCTCTGAGTACACACACACCACAGGAAAGTCCAAGCCGGACCAAAGTTTCATGCACAGAGCCGCTGGCTGTATGTTTAGCCAGACATACAAGCTACTTTTGAGGGGCAGATTCTAATTAAAGAACATGAGGCCTGTTAAACGAGAGGCCCTTCCTGCGCTGATATGGCCTTGGCGGCCCCTCAGCAGGGAAACATTCATTTCAGTTTCACTCTGCTTCACTGGTTCCCCTCCATATCTTATGAACAGCTCCTGAAATGTCTCTCATTGGCCTATCCGTTTTAACTGGCACTAGGAGGGCACATTTCAAAATGGCTGTCACACAATAAAGCATTATGAATGGAACCTCAACTCTATGCCAGTAATACTGTGAAAACAAGAGCCTGTCTGGCTTCAGTGTCACAGAGCTGCTATTTTTCCCCTGTTATCCTTTGCATTAGCGTAAAAGGATTATGCTGTTACAAACCCGATACAGGGTTGACTGGCAGAGGCGCAGTGGTGCTGATTAGCCCTGCCAGTCAGCGGAAAGTCCTGACCCTTCATATTTATTTATTTATTTATTTATTTAAAGTAAGACTTGAGCTCAAGAGGAAATATAAGAACAAAATGAAGGTTAGAGTCAACGTACGTGCTCAGCAGAGGTTTGCTTTGGTATGCTGGAGTAGTCTCCTGAAAGGAATGAAATGCTGTTAAAGGATTAGTTCAAGCAAAAATGAAACTTCTGTCATCATTCACTTGCTCTCATGTCATTTCAAACCCTGTCTTATGGCCTTCTTTCCTCTGTGGGAGAAGATAAAAATGGTAATTGTTAAAAATTAAAATGCTGTTTTCAATGAAAACTAAAAATAAAAAATAAAATCCTGCTCTTTAGCTTAACCCTTTATCGGGCGAGGAACTATATTTGGTAACTTAATCGACCGTTCATAATGGCGTTTGCATGTCTCTCCGTGAGCTCGTAAAAGCACATGGATTTCTCCCAGCCAATCAACAGATGTCAGTTTACGTCACCGATAGTAACACCATGGCATCTGACCAATCAGGAGTTGCCCGCGCCATTACAAAGTTCAGTGTCATCCGGATTTTCTGAAAGACGGATCTACGCTCCAACCTACTCAGACACAAAAATTAATACCAGCGAAACGAACAATGGTAAGTTAATGAAACTCACACATTATGTGGTTGAATAGTTGTGTTAAATGCTGAGATCGATGTTGTTTGTGTAGGATGTCTAGAAATTAGTGAACGTTGGACATGAAAAATGGTGTGATCATATTTGATCA